>JABFPB010004070.1:0-15622 GCA_022817645.1 Ceratoteleas bidentatus | reverse complement strand
AAAATTTTAACTTGAATAAATTATTCAAGTTAAAAATTGTATTTAACTTGAATAATCAATGAAAAATATACTTTAATTTAAATCATTGATTTTTTTAATAAAAGTCATTTGATTTAAATCGCGATTTAAATCAATGATTTAAATCACTTGATTTAAATCACAGAAACCCTACTTTGGAGGGTGTCAAATTTCTAGAAGAGGATGTCATATAGTCACAGATTTAGTGTCTAATCATTTGTGTAAAAAAAATTTACAATTTAAATGAGATCAGTGTATTTCTTCAGTTTTGGGGAAATTATATTCCACGAAAAGTGAGACAATCGAACTGTTCTCGTAAAACTCTTTATTTCTGCTTTCTTATGTTTTAATTTGGAAAAACTGTATTGTCGGTAACTCTACGTTTGACTTCTTCTTAAGGTTGTGTAGAAAGTGTTGTTACCGACATTACAAATTTCTCGAAATACAAAATACATAATTAATCACAAAGTTGATTATTGTAGCAAAGTTAGTTGACTTTTTTATACTGCTCTATATAAAAAATCGACCGTTTATACTTTGCTGCCGTTTATACTTTGGTGTCTTTCAAATCTCCCATACATTCTCCAGTAAGTTCTGAATGTCGTTGTGATTAATTATTTTAAAATAATTTGTTATGAAGTTTTAATTCTAAAAGGCTTTAACTCTTCTGTTACAGAGTTATTGTCTTAGACTTGTGCGATCTTTTGAAAATTGAATGATTTTAATTCAATAAGAGAGTTAAAAAGATTAATTTAATTTAAGAAGAGCCCTATTGTTTAGATTTGGAACAATTAAATTGTATAAGTCGTCGTTTGAGATACACCGTTTTACACAAATATCTATGGAATTGTTTTCTTACCTCCAAAATGACAGATATTTTCACTTTTATATCGCGGTATTGAAAAGGCAGTTATTAAATAAAGAAATAAACTTTAATGTATTGATCTGTAAACTAGTAAAACGAAGTTAAAAAATAGAAGGTTCCTTAGCAAAATCATTATTTCTGGTTAATATTTGGTTAAATTTGTAAAACATGGTGTTAGGTATGAGATATTATTTGAATCGTTCGTTTCGAAGATGTGCTGAACGTTTTGTCAAATTTATATACATTTGTTATGGTTATTGTATTTTTTAAATTCTGTAATATTGTATTTTTTTGTTAGTTATTTATCACTATGAAAAAATTACTTAACTTATATATCATTAAAAATTCGTCACCTTAGTTCGTGGCAAAAATACAATTCTATGTGAATAAAGCAGCTGAAAACAAAATGTACACTCATGCGCACATCTGAAAGTCAGAGACCACAGCTGGAACTTGGAATCAATTCGATGACGTCGTCATGCGGAATAAAATTCTTTGAACCTTTACTATTCATTAAATTTATTTGTAAAATATAAAGAAAAAGGGTCAGTCAACAGTAAGTAGAGCCGTTGCATATAACCGCAGGGTAAGTATTTTTATCCTATAAGAATAGATTTTAACAAATAATTGTATACATTGCGGAGTTACAATTTTATCGCATAAAATATCTTCCAAATAAAAAATGGCAAACAATTTTTAGTATTTTTATTGGACGAAAACTTGAAATCTTGACAGTTTGAGTCACAGAAAATACAAAATAATTAAATAAAAAATAATTAAATTAAATGTAACAGATCAGTAATTAACTTAACTATATAATTTAATTCTTTAATTTGAAGAAAATTAATTAAAAGGTGTAATCTTAATAGAGCTATATGTAAAGTAGAATTGTTTAATTAATTAAAATTATGCGTGATAAACCGGACAGTTCAAATTTTATATGAGGAATTACACGGACAAATTCGAATTGTCTGGGTTTCACGAATGATTTGAATTGTTTTTCGTTTGAAGCATCCTTTAAAGAGGTAGCTTCTTAGTTTTCAACAGGATCTATTTATTCATTTTAAACACCCCTGAAACGATATATTCACAATTTTGAATTTTCCCGTGTGCAATCCCAGATAAATATAATTTATTGTAAAGTACCACTCGTATGTTATACATATAATTTCATTAATTAATACATAATTAAAATAAACCTTCAAATATACTACAGAACGATGCATATCTTAAAATAGTAATTATTTTGTATAATTTGGACCCTTTTCCCAAGACATTTTTACTTGACAATAAGCCGCCACTCTGGAAAATAATCACTTTATTTATTAAATAAGATTATTTTTTAAATTAATACTATCCCGATCAGAAAAAGTAGGCAATATTTGCGCAATATTTGCAGCAGTCGATTGACTAAATATAATCTAATACATCTCAAATGGAGCAAATATTGGACGATGGTATGATAGAACATATTTTTCTTATAGTGATTAAAATTATTACATTGAGTTTGGTTGTTTTATACTTTCGTTACATAATTTATTTTCACGCCATGGTAACCATTGAATCAAGCCTGGAAATCCAGATTTACCAATAATTTTCTTGAAAAATACATTACTTAGGACTAGATCTAGTCCAGAAATGACTTCATATCTTAAGTCTAAAAAACATAACATTTTGTACATAGTAAAGTCCCCATTGTGAGGATTATAAAACATTCATTTGATAATTCTAGTCTAGATCCAGGTTGTGCAGGGAACAAAAGTTGATATACAATTCGTTCTGAAACTATATTGTGGACTTGCAATAGAAATATAAAGGTATATAACTTTACATAAGATTAACTAACTTTCTGTAGACTAAATTTTTACCTATTCGTAGAAAAGTCCTATTATATTCCAATATTAATTTGTCCAATATTAAGAAAATCTGTTCCGTTAAATCTGTAAGTCCGATATTTTCCACGAACATGTTAAATAAATATTAAATAAACCTTTAAGAGGCTTTTAATAACTTCGAAATATTTTTCATCGATTTCAACTATTTTCTGTCTTAATTCAAAACATCGATACATCTGGCAATGCGCGTCATTAAAAATTAACATTTTTCAAGCTGAATTATCCCATATAAACTCACAAAATCAAAGCTTGAACCCTGTGCAGTTATTGCTCCATTATCGAATCGCATTATTCTAACAACTCACCCTATTCCTTATTCATCGTACATTTTCATTCGCCAATAAAAATAAAATCCTTCCCTACAAAGTTAACGAAAGCGCACAATCGGCGTCAAACGAAATGCAGCTTTCGAGCAGCGAACGCACACAGTTTTTCAGCGATTGAACTATCAAATTGGATTATCTAATACTCAAAAAAGATCAAAACCGAAGCCTCCTTACAGATTCCATTAACGTCTACTCCCAACAACTTCAGCATCAGCAACTCCCACTTTTCGTTAATTCCCCCCCTCCCCCACCCTTCAAACGCCACGTCCCTTAGAACATGAATTCATTAACTCAAAACACCGTTAACTGGCATTAATACCTACGCAACATCACAATACAAAGCCACCCCCATTTTGACCCAATACGCGGCATCCTCCTCCGAGTCGAGTTCCACCTTGCAGACGTAATTAGAGAAATCCCTTAAATCCGCAAACTTTTTCCTCCTTGCTAATGCAGTCACATACAAAGGACAATCGTACTTTCGCCCCAGCCCAACCCCCACCTCCAAACCCACCCGGAACCCCACCCCCGGCATCTCGCAGTAAAACGTCTTCGACACATTCTCGCGCATGAGCCCCTTCTCCCACCTCGCCCCGCACAAATAAAGTTCACTCAACAGGAATTCCTCCCCCTCGGAGCCACCCGCCGAATCGTCCACGACTCTCCAATCAATCGTCACCCGGTCGACCCCGACTCCGTTTTTTCGTGCAAACCCCAACTTAATCGCCGCAAACAATGCAGCCGGTACCGTCAGCGCTCTCAATAGCATCTCACGAGGGTGTCCCTCGTCCACCCACTTCCTTACGAAGCGTACCCGGTCGCAAAGCTCGGCTATAAAAACCGGCAATGACCGTTCCGAGAATCGCATCGGCCCGTTCATCTTCCAGGCAACTGGGACCAGGCCATAATACATTAGCCTCTCCAGCTCGTCGAGATACTCCGTCTTTTGTCCCCTACCAGCGTAGAAGTCTTCTAACTCCCTTAGAGACGATAAAATGATACCGGTGATGCTGTTGTATCTTTGGGCTTCCTCGAACAACACGTTGTTCAAGGGCTCCATGTAGTTAGGAGGGTACTTTGTTTTAATGAGGTCAAGGTCAAAGGTGGTCGTAAGGTTTTCTAGGATCATGATGATGGTTGTCCTCACGAAGCCTTGGAGGTTTGGGTCTTCTAGATCTGTCTTGAGATCGGTATCAAATAGTCTAGGACTTCTGGGTGGTTGGCTGGTGTAAAGAATGCAGAACCTGGATGTAGGGTTGCCGAATTGGCAACACTGGTCGTGGCTCTTCATGCGGAAGAGTCGATCCTCCACGACCTTTAGGTGTCTTTCGTTTCGAACCATTTCCGCGGTTCGATCGGACTCCAATGCGTCGCAGGGTTTCTGTAGGGGAAGGTGTCGATCGACGAATTCGATCCAATCCCGTTGTCCCTCGACCCTCCGTGGACTGTACGCGTTAATTATTGGCTCATTAGCGACTGCAAGTTTGCAATAACTCGCGAGCACCACGTCCAGGGTATCCTTATCTAAACGGTCGAGCAGTTTACCGCCGTAAATGCACTCCCCGATGACGTAATTCAGCGTCTTGCGAGGCGATGCTTTATCAACAGATATTAAATCTCGCAATGAGTCGATGGAGATTCGGAGATCGGGCTCGGCAAATTCATAATCGATATTCCAGCTGCGGGACGCAAAGCCTCTCCTGCTGCAGACTACCGCGTGGAAGAGGATATAAGAGTGGTAGAGTTTCAGGAGGGGTAGGTCGTTTATTGTTGAGAGTTTTGGAGTGTAGGACCTTGATAGGCATTGTTTTAAGTTGGTAGGATGATCCTGGGCGATCTTGATGCAACGCTGGACGCAACTCGCGGGGATTTTGTGGGTAACTGCGGTGCTGAGCCAGAGCCGGAACTCCAGTGAGGTGTCAGAGGGGTCTAAGTCGTCACAGATTTTGTCGAGTTTGTTGAGCCAGGAGGGGGAAGATAGGTGAAGGTTGTGCACGAAGATCCAGGATCCATTTTTCCGAGCAGACTCTATCGAGAGTTCAGCATCTTCTTGTGTTTGCTCCCTGCCTAAGTAGATGTTCGTGATTTCGGACGAACAGCCGATGATCCTGGCTTGGTTTAGGACTGCAGATAAGGGTGAAGAGTAGCTTGGTAGGAGAAACATGATTGGTGTAAGGCAAGTGGACTCTGAGTAGGAGTTGGCTACGATTAGCTTAAGATCCAGGTCAGGAAAGTGGTTTATCGATTCGTCGATGAATTTTTGAAGAGCGGAAATGACTCTGTCTGGTCGGAGGATTCGGGTGAGGATTAGTTGGTGGAAGGACGATAGGTGGGTCCAGGATAAGGGTGCTTTTTGGTCAAAGTTGCAAGATTCGTAAAACGCACTCCAGCTGGAAGGGTCGTTAGTGAAGCTGGATATTATGGGTTGGAATTCGTCAATTATCTTGCTCACGAAACAAAGCTGTTGCCATGAGCATTCCGGTAGCCAGGGGTCGCCGGGATTGAGATACTCGGCAGCTGTCGTGACCTCGAGGCCGAGAGTCATGAATAGGTCCATTTCTTCGCGAGGTATTTGGTTCGCGTCGAGCTGTATATCTGTCGCCGTCAAGAATGAATAAATGAGTTTGTCCCGTTCGAATAAAGATCGATGGACGCTTGTATAAATCGTGCGCAGCAGAGATAATTTGAAATATTGCAGGAGCTTCGCGAAATTGGGGCTTCGGTTTGACGTTTCCAGAGAGCGTTTGTATAGACCGATAAACTGGGCGATCGAAAAACGATACATGATGTTTAAATTGCCTAACATTTTTGTCGTGTTGTACAGACGCGACGCGAGGCTTGTGAAGGGTTTATAATTGTCACAGATGTTGCTCATTTCGACTTTCATCTGGTCATAGAGTTTTTCATCCTTCATCGTCTTTTGCAACAGATCTTTCGATTCAACCAACTGACCTATCGCCCGTCCGTCTTCTATAATGTCTTCCGATTCACACAAGATCTGCAAAATCATGTGCTCTTCGTCCCTTATGATTTGTTTGTTGTTAACACTTTCAGTTTCGATATCTTTAAATTTGTCTGAAAATTCTGGCTTTTCTCGAGCTACTAAGATGTTTAAAAACATGTCCTCTAGAGCTTCCGAAGTTAGAGCAAAATTGATTACAGTCATTTTATCGTACACTTCGATACTTGCAGGTGGATCTCGGTAATTACTGACGATGAATAATCGGAAGGTGGGATTATAACGCACCATCTTTTCACCAAAATTGACAAATAAGCTTTCCTGATCCATGTACATAGGTTGTGACACGATGCACATCAAGTCACTCATATCATCTGCATCCACGTTTTCAATCAGAACTGGAGTACCTTCCTCCATGTTACGTTGGATAACATCCATCAAATTTGGATCACCGTTTCTTAAACAAGCTAAACCATTCTGTTTTACTTCCATATTTTTAATCCAACGACTTCCAATCGCTTCAGCGTCCAATAACAAGAACGCCCATTTCCTCGAACTCTTTACTATGACTGCGTTCTCCAATGAAAATGCGTCTAGGGGCAAACCATCATGGTGCCACTCGTCCGCCATAGTTCGCCACCCCAACATGTCTACGACGTTGTATGTCTTAGAACACGGTAGTTTCAACCGTTGAATCTCTCTGTGCCATTCGCCAGCAATGTAACTCCTTTGACCAGAGCTGAACGGGCCTAAGTAAGTTACGATCCCCGAGATCAACGTCATGTCACCAATGATGCTGTCCGAACAGCGTTGCAATTCTTCCGCAGTTTCTATCCAACGCTCCTTTTCGTTAATCAAACTCGCCACCAAGTCTTCCGCTTTCTCCAGTTTGTTACTGCAACTAATCACTTCAGATTCCAGCAGATCCTTCTTCGCCAGCGCCATTTTCAAAGTATTCTTTAAAACATCCAACTTGTCGTTCAGATGCGCCAACGCCCGTCTTTTTTCGTTCAAGTACGACTCGGCTAGCTCGCACTCGTTGTTTGCAATCGCGAGTTTTTCCTTTTTCGGCGCAACAGTTTTCGCAACTTTATCGTAGGACACCATGGCCCGAACCCACTTGCATAATCCCTCTGCGGCACTGGATGCCTTTGCTACTATGCGTGGCTGGAACGATGCATCGGTCATGTAGGTTTTCTGGATGGTCTGCATTACCATCGGCGAGATGTTGTCCTTGTCATAGTCTTTCAAAATTTGGAGAAAATTCATGTCTCCCAGAATGCGCTTGCTGGGACCCCAGTAGTCCATCACCTTTTTGCCTGTACCAGATTCGACTACTCGATCAGGAGGAACCTCCAGCATCACGCAGACAGCCGCCATCACGAGTTTCACTGTATCGGGAGGGTTCTTCATAGCTTTGACCAGGGTTATGTCGGTGGGTTTGAGAGTGTTCAAGGCGGCCACAGCATCTTCTAGAATCGGAATAGCTATGGCCAAATCAGCCTCGCACTCGGTCTTCAAAATAGAGGCGATCATAGCCTTCTTATTCGCCACTTCCTCGTCAGATTTAACGAGGACTGTTGCACTTGCTATGGAAGCGTTGTCCTTTTCTATCTCTCCCATGGTGGCTTCGGTTTCCTGAGAAGAAGCCTCGAGTTGAAGACGAAGTTCGGACAGCTTGGTTTTCATCTCCTGCACACGATGAGCCGCGGACTCGAGCTTTTTCAGACCATTCACGTAGTTGTTCCGAGAGGTAGTTGTGGTTTGTTGGGTCTGAGCGAAGATGTCGACGAAGGACTTTGCCATGCTAATGCAAGTGGTAGGAACGGGAATGTAGTTGCCAGGAAAATGTAGGTGTTCTAGCTGGGACTTGTTCTTTAGGTAGAAGTAGAAGTGGGTAAATGCTTGGAGTGTGGGGTTTTTGGAGTCTTCAGAGATTTTGATGTCCTTTAGGTGACTGCAAGCTACTTGCTGCAAAGCCTCTCGTGGCCAGTCTTCCCACCAGTCGATAAAACAGCAGCTGGCCAGATTGGCGTGGTTTCGGAGGAAAGTTCTTAACTTTCTTTGCTTGTGTCGATTGAGGCATAAGATAAAGTGTAGTTGGTCCTTGCAATGACGAGCAAAGTATTCTTTGACATTGACCGTCGGTATCTCCATGTTCCGGTCACCGTTTTGAGCCAACAGGCGAACTTTTTGGATTATCGTCTGCCACTCAACATTGGAAAAGAGCTGGGGAATTTCGCCGTATTTTATGAGACCACTTATATCTTGCAAGTACTCGTCGATTAATTGTAAATCCTTGCACAAAAATGTAACATTTTTTTCGCTGGAACCGCAAGTGATCAAGATATCTTTTAGATTGCGTTTCCAGTGAGATGCGTCTATTGTAGATGATACCGACATTTCGACGAACTGGTGCTTTTCAAGGTAGGATGCTAACAAGCTTACCGATCTCCTACCAGAACCATGACTAGAAATCATTAGTAAACTACCACCAGGCACAGATAAAACACGACATACTTTCACCACGTTCTCCAAAAAGTGATTTGTTAGCGTAACATCGATTTTCTGCTCATTGCTTTCATTGTGCTCAGTCGTGTATTGTAAAATTCTATTCTTCAACACTGCCAGAGAGTTGATTTCTTCATACTTTTTAATGTCACCTGATTCCTTACCATTGTCCATAAAATTGCCGAAAAATAATTGTCTTAGACTATTCGTATTCAGTTCGTTATCACTTCCCTTTGGCAGATGATCGAACGCCGATTCAAAGGTATCTTTAAAGTAAGTCTTAACCGCTTCTTTCATTTTAACGAAGAGCCAATTTTTGTCCACATCATCCACAATTCTATCACCGAAAACACGAAAAGTTTCATGCACCCAAAGTCGTGCAAAGGTGACCTTGTTCTCAACCGATTCTTTTTTAATGAGACCACAACACGCTATTAGTCGTGAGACATCCCTCAAGTCGAACAAGTACTGAAACTTTGACGGTACTGGTTTCAGGGTACTCAAAACGGATGCATAAACTGCTAGTACTGCATTAACAATGCTGTTGACATTCGTCAAAACGTCAGCAGCAAACATATTTCTCTTCAATTCCGAAAATAAAACGTTAGTGAATATTCGGAACATATTGTTTTTTGAAGGTGGATGGACCGCATACACGTGAAAGTGTCGCAAAAATCGCTGACAAATTCTGACGTTTGGCCTCGAGAGTGCCCCACAGAACATCGTATCCTGAAGGTAAATTTGATCCAATCGATCAACGTCACACCAATACCCATGTTCAAAATGCTGTCGAATCAACTCCAAAAGAGGTGCTGCTGTGTCCTCGTCCACAGCACAATTCAAATCATCGATCAAATTCACGCAGAGTCCACCTTTACCTTTGTACCTATTGAATCGTATTTTCTCCATCTTCGACAAAATATATGACACCGTACTTTTCAGCGACATACCTCGGACAACGTGGTAATAATTGGCATTGCAATCCACACCCTCTGTCTTTCTTTCCAAGAAATACTTCAAGTAAGCAGACTTTCCACTTGGCGAGTCGCTGCAGAGGATGAATGGCTGGCGATTTTGCAAATGATACTGGAGAACAGTCGTGTATCGTACGGTATCTACAGTTGGAACAAAGGAATCCCTGAATCGCAACGGATCTTCGATAATCGTTTCTCCTTTCAATGCATCGCCACAGAACTTCCAACTACCGCCACCTTTGAAAACGTAAAAGTACTCTCGCAACTGCGTTTCGTTAAGGGTTAAGTTTTCGAACGGCTTGATGCCTTTAGGGTATGGGAATTCTTCGTTCGTACCCAACCAGAGAGATAGGCAAAAGGTATCAAAAAGCACCTGGGACTGTTCCTCCAAAAAGCCTCCCAGTCCCCAGACTGTTGACATGACAATGGCAGCCTGGCACCATGAAATGACGAAATCTTTTTTCACGTCTTTCTCGGTATCGTTACTTAGGAAAGCATGGTCGAGGAACATTTTGAACAGTTTCCAGGTGGAGGTGATAAGATGGTTATCTGGCATCTGCAGGATGTTTGAACACATTCGCCTTGAATACTTCAAACAAGAGTTTGTCGACCACTCGAAAAGGGTGCTGACGAAGTCTTCATACTTAGGATAAGTCTTCTTGATGTCAGACTTTACATAAGTCATGTGGTCTACGTCTTCTAAGTGTACAACACCACATCTTGCCACAAACGAAGGCGATGCATGCCTTATGTCTGCTACTTCGAACATAATGGTCAATCTGTTCAAATTTGACAATTTTTCTGAAAATGGCAGTATGGGCAGTGAGTTATGGTTTAATAAGGCTTGGAGTAGCTCATGTCGATTGTCTGACAAGTTGCCATCCAACACAAACCAGTTCCAGGATTTAGCATCACTGGTGTCAATCCACTTAGGATTGGCTAAGAAGTCATGAAGTCTATCTAGGGTTATAGCATTCTGATTGAGCCAGTGCAATTTTATCTGGCAATCGAATTTTGATTCTGCGTCCGATGTGAAAGAGGACGTGAGAACTTCTGCTAGCAATCGTATTAGCAACGACTTTCCTGCTAGGGGTTCTCCTGTGATTATTAAAGTTTGATGAGAGTGTACTGCTTCAAACAATTGTATGACCTTCAGTTTCATCGATTCGACAAAGTAAATCGACTTTGACTCACAAACACGTTCGGCTCTCTCCAATAGATGAAAATAATTTGGAGAGGGAATTGTGATATTTGGCACCATATCTTGAATGAGATGGCGAAACACAGTGATTTCGTTTTCCTCAAGTTTTGGCAAACAAACGTTTATTAAAGCTCTGATCAGCAGCGCCTGTTCATCCATTTTAGGGTAAAGAACTTTTTGATTCGTTGCGACTTCAATAATTTTCATTACAGAACGTAAGTTGAACTTGTGTTTTGAGGCGTTATTGGCTTGTTGGGCCTTAAAATATGACAAAACTGTTTTGAGAACCACTGCTAGTTGTTTGGCATTAAGAAACCCAGAAGAAGATAGGTGAACTTCAATAATCCTTTCTTCATCCGGATCTATGATTGCGATAGTGCGAAAATTTCGTCTCGTTTCGTCTAAAATGTGTAGGTTTTCAACACAATTTGGGTTCATCGTTGTACAAAAAAATCCTGATGCATTTAACTTCAAGTATCTTCCGTAGATGTTAACTGCGTTCAGTTTTGACATTTTGGAGGAATTAATTTGAGAAACGTATTGGCCTATAATAGAAAAGAATTCCGGTTTAAGGCAGCAAAAGTTTTTGAAACATAGCCAGGGACCGGACGTTATAAAACCAGTAAATATGCGTTGTATTAAACTGTAATGAAATTCTTCTTTGCAATCCAAGATGCAAAGCAAAGTTGCAAGAGCTTGAGTCAGACCTTTCAGGGTCTCAATTTTTCCTGAATTTTCAGGTCCTACTATTGAAGAAGACACATTATTTTTGTATGCAATGATTAAAGAATGATAACACCTTTCTGTTAGCGGTGTCATTATAATTCCAGGTTTTTGGAGAGAATAATACTCGTAACGGTAATTAATGGCAGTGTTTAATACTGAAACTTGTACGTTTCCGTTAGTCAAGTAATATGCCATTTGCGTTTCTAATAAAAAGTCTTTATCTACTGATTCCTTTTCGTCGATAAAATGTCTAAGAAGCTGTTCCTCCTCTATTAATCGTATAATTAATGTTGTTAGAACAATTCTCGATTTATTGTTTATTTCTGTGTTTAGTTTATTAATTAAATAATTTTTTAATTCGGTCTTTTTATTGTAGTAAGATAGACATTCTTGAAGGGGATTCGAACAGGTAATTAAGTTTTGGATCTCAGATGTCCAAAGTATTACCCAAACACATATTATTATCATTCCAGGGGTATTTTTTATTATATGTAAAAAATCGAATGTGTTGTCAATAGTCGTGTTCTGTAAAGAGTAATACGTTTGAGCAAGGTTTTCTTTAATAGTCATCAACAATTCTTCTTCGAACAACATCAACCAACGTATTTCTGAAGATTTTGTCTCATCTATCGTTTTGACGACATTGCGCAATCTAATTTTCTCTCCGAACTTTCCCCTTGCAAAAATAATATTCGAATCATTATCTAACTGTAACCTTAAATCGCAGAAACACTTTTTAAAAGACTTGCGAAAGTTGGTATCGTTGTCTAAATCAAGAACGGCTATAATATCCTCATCATTTAAAAAGAAAAATCGTGGAAACACGTAACGTAACTTCTCCAGATATTTTTTAACAATATCATTTAATTCTACAAGAAATCTATCAGCCTTTTCCATAGATTCTATTAATTCTGTATTTCCAAATAATTTTTGAAACGTTGACCTACGCACAATATCAGTTCTAATTTCTTCCAGCATATAATTAATTCGTCGATGCAGTTCGCATCCTACTTCAAGATCAGTTATAACTAGTCCATGATTGAACAATGATCCAAACTCATCGATCTTGTGAAATAAGATTGGTAGTTGCTCTAAACAGTATCTTAGATTCTCCAATGAACCAGAAAATTTCTCTACTTCATCTTTAACAGGGTAAACAAAGTTCGAACACTTCATTTCTTCAGTTCTAGTCACATGGTCCTGCAGAAGTGCATCTATCTCCTCATACCATACGAACGAAAAAGCTTTCGTACCTTCTGCATCCCTAATTTCGAACGAAACCCCATTCCATTCCTCAATCATCCCCATCAAATCTTCATGCAAAGCCAGTTCTTTACTGGCACTCACACTGATGATTTCATACTTCTGTAAATCCTTAAACAGGTTCATCTCTACCATAGTACCCAACGTGGTCCTGGCATTAGGCGTAAGGTCGAACCCAGCAATTTTCGACATTTCGTCCCAATGGCGTTGTGCCAGCGATTTGTTGCACATGCAAATAGCCAGAGGGACGTTTTTCTGAAAGGTCCCAATGTCCCTAAGAGCTTGCCAGCACAGTTTCAGAGGTGCTGGATGCTGCATAGGGTCTGGATCGTCGACCATTCCCGCGAACTTGAACACCTTACTTAACACCATCTCAGTCTTGATCTTCACCTTGAAGTTGGCATAGATTTGGCTGAGCTGTTGGTGGTAGTGTGAAGTCTTCCTGTCGATCTTCTCGGCGTTCAAGTTGTAAAATGGTCCATTCATCCACACCGCATGGTCCCTCCTCCAGTCGCAAATCAGCCTAACGAGCGAGCTGAACGGCAGCAGCAACTCCCTAATCTCCACGATCTTCGGGAATGCCGTCTCCGGGAACTTGAAGAGCTTCTCTTCCAAATTCGTTCCTCGTATCTCTTCCTCGACCTTCATAACCTTCCTCACCAGCAGGACCAGGAATTCAACATACTCCTCCACTCGCGTCACGTCATCCATATCGTCCAGTATCACCAGCTCCGGTATGATCAAGTCTACCTTGTCGTTCAGTAGGCCGATCCTCCTCTGCAGGTCGTCCTCCAAAACGCTCTTCATCGATTCACAAGCATTGTTACTCTGCTGGAACACCTGGTCCACGTTCCAGAGCTTCTTCACTATAGTCCTGTTCAGTTCCATGTGCTCTTTTGTCAGTGTCGCCACCTGAAGCAGTGCAACCAACATGTCCATCGACCTACAAATCTTCCTCTCCAATTCCGGGACCAGTACTTTCGAGGAATACGACAAATAGTCACATAACTCGAACAGAGGCTGCGTTTCTTCGGGAATGTTAGCGGCCCTAGCCTGCAAGGCTTCGAACTCCGAATTTATCGACTCCGCGAAGCTACGGTGTTTCGAAACCAAGATTTCCAGCAGAGCCTCTACTCGGTCACTTATGCTTCTCTGCAGACTCTCACTGGCTTCCTCCTGACACAACGGGCTTACGTCAAAGTGTACATGGTTCACCAGGGACTTAGCCCGACGAAAGAACTCCATCAATGTTTCCACTTGGCTGCACATTGCCCGAAATTCTTCCGGTTCTAGCTCACCGTCTGAAAGATGCCAGGTCGTCGTCATGTCGATGTTGCTGAACTGACTGTTTATGGTCTCTCTGTGGTCTTTCAGAGTCTGGAAGGTACTTTCCAAGGTGACCTGCAGCCGGGAATGCGAGTCCTCGAGGAACCAGTCTGGTAGGGCGACCTTGATGTGACCTTCAACATCCAATCCCATCCAGTATTCCAGAGGTACCAGGTCCTGAGCAATACCAGCGACGTCGTCTATTATTGCCTGGAAAGATTCAAACATCTGATTCAGCCTGGGCTTCAACACGATTCGACCTTCTTCGTAGACTAGATCCAGTTTCACGCGAGGGTAGTTTCGGGCCAATTGCAGGGTTTTTATAAGGTGGTGGATCGTGTGGGTCATGGCATTCAGAATCAACTGTGACATAACGAGAGTGGCGCAGCGCAGAAGCGAGGTCAAACGTCGGTTCGGCATTGTTTTTAACTCTGGGATCTTCAGCATCGACTGCACTGTCTTCAAGTAAAAGAGTTTGAAAATTTTGAGACTGGCTCTTCTGACGTCTCTTTTGATGTTTTGGGAAATTTCGTCCAGAGTGAGGGTCTGGGAGGAACTGTAGTTTTTCATGTCGATCAAGATACTTGGCAGGTAGAGGGAAGATATTTTGATGATGTTTCGGATCAGCTTGTGGGATAAGAAGTAAGTTTTCTGGAAAAACCGTCGGTTTTTCGAGAAGTTAGGGTTCTCTGGTTTGATGTTTCTTGACATGATTTCATTGATGGTGATATCAGGGGTCATCTGTGACTCAACAAGAGCAATTCTTGGATCAAAATTCTGCATTTGTTGGGTATACGTATTCTTTATTTCTTCGAGGATTTCGTTGATGAGTAAACGTTGCTGTTTTTGGGATTCGTCCAGGAGGTTTAATATGTGTTCTTCCCATTGAGGATAAAAATAGCAAGCTGGACATCCATTTGGTGGTGACTCTTCAGATTTGCGTTCGACTATTGTCGTGGGCATTTTTCAGTTTTTAACCCTGCGTAATTGTTTTATTTAAGTAATTATATGTTTTTAATGGTGCAGTATATGTTGATGGAAAACGAAAGTAAATTAATGAATACGATAAAAAATAAATAATAAAACATGGCTCTGTAAATTAAAGGCGAAATGCCAGAATATATTCTAATAATATAAGAGTTGTTTTACATAAATTTTCCATTTACATACAAGATTAGAAGAAATAGCCCAGCAAAAATTTGGAATAGAAATGAATAGAAAAGAATTGGATTTGTAGCCAAATTCGGCATTCATTAGAATTAAATGGAATTCATTTTTAGTTTTTGAATGTTAGAAATAGTTTAGTGAATTCCAATTGGGGAATTCAAAGTTAACTTTTTCAAAATGTCATCCTAACTGGAATTGAAAAGAATAGAAAAGAATTCATTTTGTCAGTTTTAATTCAGATTTTGGAATTGAACAGAAACGAATTTTTTCTGAAGAATTCAAAACCGCTTGTTTGAAACATTGAGAAATCGCTAGAATAGAAACGAATAGAAAGGAATTGAAAATAAAAATATGAATGCCGAATCTTTCCCAAAAGGAATTCAGTTTATAT
>JABFPB010004069.1:0-15633 GCA_022817645.1 Ceratoteleas bidentatus | reverse complement strand
CGACGAATTATTGTCCGAATTGGGACCCCCGACGGGTTTGATCGGGTTGCAGCCGGAGACCTGCGTTGCCCCTGGTTACCCGGAGGGATTTTCTGTCCCAATTTTCGTCGGAGCTATTCCCCGCGCCACCAGGTTTTCCTCGATTTACCAACGTGGTCATCTCGCCACCGGACTCGTCGACTGTCGCCATTCCGGTGGAGCCCTGTTTGGCCATTGATTTGGCCCCGTGCAGACCTTCGAATGGCTACAGGTCGCCGCAGACGACTTTCTCGCCGCCGCTTCCGCCGTCCAACCTAGATGTCCACCCTCTTCTTCTCGCTGTCGTTGACCTTGACAATTGATGGTACAGCACGGGAGAGAATGCTCTCCAGAGCCGCAAACCAAGATTGGCGCCAAGGTATTTTGGTCGACCCAACCGCCGTGGAGCGGCCATTTGATGAGAGGCATTCGGTCATCCGTGCATTCGGACGGGAATTTCCCACTTTACGCACGATATGAGAATCGTCGATGGAGGAGAAGGCTGCCCTATAGTCGAGTGTTATTTCGATGGAATAATAATTTTAAATTATCCTTGGCACAAATGAGGCGCGACTCTGACCCTTATTAGGTAATAAACTATTTCTATTTGCGTACATATAATTTCCGTTTAATTTTCTATTAAACAATTTAATTGTTTAAGATGGGCGGTATTGTTCGGGTATTTTCGCAAATAAAGGTCTAGTTGATTTCGAATTTAGCGCGTTATTTCCCCTCTGCGTCGTGCAATCGCTTTTATTTCGATTTAGGTGCATTATTTGCGTAATCCCGTGCGCTTTGTGAGTGCGCGGGACGTGGATCCGAACGTCGCCGGAACAAGCCGACTCGCGCCGATACGACGCTCGTCGTGGCTGAGTTCGGCCCGGCTTGCAGTACGAATGACAGTTCGCTTCGAGGTGTGACTCGAAGCGGTCGAAGCCGAGTAGCTCCCTAGGTCTCGATGATCCGACCTTTATTTTCAGCTCTCCTTTATTTCCTATCTTCCTGGTTCTGGTGTTCAGAATCGTGAAGCCATTCCTTATTTCCTTTCTAGTCATAAGGCTATATTGCTCACTCCCAAAGGTGTAACTTTGGGCTGTGAGTTCCTTTGTTCCACCGGTTGAGTCTTGATCCAGATGAGGATCAAGCAAATTTAGGGGGAAAATTAGTTAATGGCATGGTGTGACATGTCATACGTGTCCGAATTGAGAATAAATTGAAAATTAGGGCTGAGATAATTCGCGTCGGTTACATATATGATTAGGTAAAGTCACCCGGGCATGAGGCGTACTCATGAAATTTGGAAGTAATTTTCATTGACTTTGATTTTGTTAAATTTAAATTCAATTTGATACGAAGGCGGCGCTCTGTGTTGCCTTCGCATCGCCTGGCGTAACAGGCCCAAAATTTTACCTGTAATTCGAATCGCGCAATAAATCTCTGATTGAATTGCCTCAGCGAAAGGCGAAGTTCGCACAGTTAGGATTGTATAGGGCGAGTTAGTAGATTAATAGTTGGAGTTAGGGTTGTGAACCATGTCTGTTTATTCTAGTTAATTAGTATTGCGAAATTAGTTTATTTTATTGTTCTGGCTAGCGAGCGCCATTGCGGGCGCCATTTTGTTCAGAGGTTATCTGTCGTTGAGTTCTATTGGGTAAAATTGGGGGTTTATTGAATAAATGGCATTTGGGTGATGTTTTGGAGAATTCGAGGACGTCTTATTGAGATCCCAGATCCTTTTTGTTCGGACCTGGAGTTATTCCGCTTCACGGATATCTCCAGAAAATTTTGTTTAGTTTGGTTTTCTGGGCCAGATATCTGTGGCGAAGAGTGCGTCACGATATTTCGGCAGAAAATCTTTGTGATCGAAATTTGTCACGTCACAATACAGTCCAAGCGCAACTATAAGCCTGCCGATTCGACTGTTACTACGATGTGTAATTTAACGTGATGCAGGCTGTAAATTTCGCTGCTTTTTGCTAAAATTTCAAATTTTAAGATGACGGAGCTTCACAGAGCGTAAGGGAGGATCCCAGCACTAGGGGTGTGCGGGTACTACATTTGGGTAAAATTTTGAAACGTGAGTTTCACTCTATCTGACTTTAGTCCCGGATACAACTTGGCGAGCCTGACAGTCGAGTCCCGATACCCGACCCGGTCGGGCTGGTCGATCTCTATCCGAGACTGAGATCAGATTCAGTCAAACTCACGTTTTACAATTTCACCCAAATTTAGGCCCACACACCCCTACCCAATACGTGAATGTTGAACATCCGGGCTCGATATAATCACTGGCTCATGATTATCCCCCCTCGCCCCCTCCCCCCTTACTTATAATTTTTGGTTTTAAAATTGGACACAGCAGTCAAGGTTATCGATTCGGTTTGCTAGAGTACATCCTACTCTACTTGCTTCTGACCGTTCATTCTTATCCCTGAATCTCCCCACGGTGTATCGAAACGTCGCGCGATATTTCTATCCTTTGGTTCACCTACCTCTGTTTATGCAACTTGCAGTACCCAGAGAACCAGGCAAATCACAGTGATATCACAGTGATATCACAGTCATGTCATAAGTGAATCACTCGTGATTCACTTGTGTGTCACAAGTGATCAACTATTTCCTCCTCAGTGTGACATCTATGTGATATCACGGGTGTGACTTGAATGTGACACAGTTGTGATACTTCGGTGGCATGTCTAAAAGAGTCACATGTATGTCACAGGTATGTCACCACTGTGGCTTTACTGTGACGCCACTATGACACTAATGGGACTCGCCCGTGTCATGACTGTGTCACAGACATGTCGCAGTGGTGTCACGTGACAGTTACTATTATTTAATTTATTTTAGTTATATTCGAAAGCGCTTATATATTACTCTCGCAAGTGAAAATGTCACTTGCGAGAAAGGTATGCACGGCTCTATTAACATCTTTTGTAAAAACATAAAAGCTGGTATTGTAGGTCGCGCATACGTTTCTCGCAAGTGACATTTTCAGGTGGCTGGTAGTATATAAGGGGCTTTCGAATATAACTAATATAAAATGAATATTAGTAACTGTATATCACGTGACACCACTGCGACATGTCTGTGACACAGTCATGACACGGGCGAGTCCCATTAGTGTCATAGTGGCGTCACAGTAGAGCCACAGTGGTGACGTACCTGGGACATACATGTGACTCTTTTAGACATGCCACCGAAGTATCACAACTGTGTCACATTCAAGTCACACCCGTGATATCACATAGATGTCACACTGAGTAGGAAATAGTTGATCACTTGTGACACACAAGTGAATCACGAGTGATTCACTTATGACATGACTGTGATATCACTGCGATATCACTGTGATTTGCCTGGTTCTCTGGGATGCCACCGAAGTATCACAACTGTGTCACATTCAAGTCACACCCGTGATATCACATAGATGTCACACTGTGTAGGAAATAGTTGATCACTTGTGACACACAACTGAATCACTAGTGATTCACTTATGACATGACTGTGATATCACTGTGATATCACTGTGATTTGCCTGGTTCTCTGGGAAGTGACTCAAAAAAATATAAAGATTGACATAAATACTATTTTACAAACTGAATTCAAAGCTGAAACGTACTTAATTTATCTCTATTGGGCACATAAATTAAAACGCACCATCCCATATTTATTCCCAAACATGTAGGAACGATGACGCCGGCACGGAGCAAGCACAAAAAAGGGTCGGCAGCGGTAAAAGTGAAAATTATTAGTGAGGCGAAAGGTAGTTGTTTAAAACAATCCCTGGTCGTAAAAATTTCTCCATTAAACGTCAAAGGTATTCCATAAAATCGATAATTTCGAGTAGATACCCCGAGTTTTACGTGCCGAACACGTGAGCGTGCAAACGTGCATATTTTTGACCGGTCCTCCCGGGATATGTGTCGAACCCCCTGTGGCGCTCCGTAACCATTTCGCGCACGGTCATTGCCAGCGTTGGTTCGGCGCTTGATTAAAATCCGCGATCGTTCGATATATGAACCGCCGAACTTTGGATTTTCTCCGCATAAATATCCGTCCCATTGTCCATAAGCTTGTTACACGGGGCCGATATTAATACGTCAATATCAAAATTGAATTTTGTCGTAAATTCTAAACTTACGCTGGGCGATAAATCAGACTAATCGGCGATTTGGCCGAACCCGCGAATGTTAAAAAACAAAAACGAGTTCGGTGGGATTGAGACGGCTAGCGCGATCAACATTCGCGAATGCGGCTCTAATAATCTTTCTGAGAAAAGGACTGCGAGTGTCAAATCGTGCGCGTTATTTATGGAATTATGCTACGCCAGTTCGCGGTGGGTGAGAGGACAACCCCGCCGTAAGCGGGGTTCAATTAAGTTCAAGTCAAAGTTGTATTTATACTCTGGCACATGAGAGGATAGACCCCCTGTGTATCCGACCCGGTCTTTTTCGCCTCGATATCGCACAGTCGTAGCTTCGACTGAGCGTTCAGGCTGCAAATGTATCGCACTGCATCTGACGAGGTCCGCCTTCACTATCTCACGAGACAAAGAGGTGTAATTTGTCCGACTAAGAATTTTTACGATTTGTTGGGAAACGGTGTTGTTTTATTAACGACAATAATGTGTACTTGAACTTTCCACGAGATCACGGTTATGTGTGCAAACATGTCTTGTAAAAGTCTGGCGCCTAGACTCCCAGGTAAAAATTATTCCCAGTTCAAGAATAACAATTGAATGCCTAACCAGAAACTATTTAGTTCGAGCTTGACAAGTTCCAACTATCTAGTTCCTAGATAGAACTCTCAAGTACCTAGATGGAAACTGGACAATTAAACTAGACGAGTTTAAGTAGTCAGTGCCTCGACAAAACTAGAGAAAACTGGACAAAACTGGTCAAATTTTTCCTGGGGCTGTTGATAGACATTATCCAGACTGTTACCAGAATATGCCCTATTCTGTTGCAAGAATATTGGCTGTTATGCATCAGATTATAGCCTATTTTTGTTTGGATAGAATCCAAACTAAAATATCTTTTCAATCCAAATGGGTCATTACCGACATAATGTTTTTATTACTACTTAACACTGGCTCTGGGTATCAGATTCCGAAAAATAACAACCCGAGTGGAAAAATAAAAGTCTGGATCCTGATGGCGAGTCAGCCTGTTGTCGTAATAATACGGTCCCGTTGCCAGTCTGTTCCCAGACTGAGAGTTGGGCAACGAGATGGCATCGGGGCGACAACAATATGGCATCAGTCTGGCTCGTGATCATCATCCAGCTTGTTGCCTTACTCATGATATACTGTTGCCAGATTTTTTACTTTTCCAGTAGGGAAAATGATAATGGATTTTAAAAGTATGTAGCGTATCCATCTAGATTTCATTCACGCATACTGTCTCCGTTCCCAAATTCATATGGGTAATATATGTAACGATCAGAAAAAGTTCTTACATAACAGCAGAACGCCCGCGGATCTTTCTTTTGTTACGGGCTAAGAGCTCTTGGGACGTAACGCTCCTGCTGACTGATGGACAAACAAATATCGTAATTCCCGTTGTTCTCCTTTCATTTTTTCCCAGACTGCCAATTGAATATAACGAAATGTAAACACAGGCATCGAGATTGCAGGGGACGGCTGGAGGACCGCACAGCCTCTCCAGTCGTGCATCCGGCGCAAACTACTACGACTTCATGGCACGTTGTTTGAGGGTATTGAATGATTGAGGATTTATGTTGTGTTTACTAGGAAAAAGTTGTATTTTATTCTAAAAACAGTCCTTCGTAATGAGAACAATATTCTTATTATCGGTGGATTTTCAACATGAATATGATCCAAGAATATTTCCATAAGAATATAATTCTTTTGAAAGTTTTATTTATTATGTAAGAATAATTATTCTCATTGTCAGTCATAATAGTTGTATAAGAAGTACAATAATAGATATATGATAAGGAGTCTAATACAAGAATTGGAACATTAAGATATTTCAACATATCCTTGAATTGGTTATGCCTTATAATTAATATATATAAATTAATTAATATATATAAATATCTCTTAGGGAATTTTCTGATGTGGCGTTGAATCATCGTTACTTCAACGGTGTAGGATCAGTTTTTCAATTGAGTCAACTTACGAATGTCCGGGTTGGGGACGGTTGAAGCAACGTTTTCAGCAAACATTGAATCAACCTTCAACGTTGAATCACTGCTACAGCAACGTTGATTCAATGATTTCGGAATCGTTGAATCATTGTTGATTCAACTAACGTGTTCCCTTAGGGTTATATCACATGTGGTAAACTTATTCAAATAACGATATATTTGAAATATGAAACTTCTATTAAGTCTGTATCTCTTATGCAAAGGTTACACCACCGCGTGGAAAAAAATCAATCCGGATTCGATTTGGTGCCAGATTTTATCCAGACTGTTTCCAGACTGTATCCTGACTACATCCAGGCTCTTTTTAGTCTGTAGTATTGGTCAGGACACATGCCAGACTTTATCCAGATTGAATTGAGTCTGGATACAGTCTGGATACAGTCTAGCATGTGTCCTGATCCAGACTATATCCAGACTAAAAAGAGTCTGGTTATAATCTGGGTACAATCTGGATACAATCTGGCAAAAGTATGTGTGGCCAGAACGAACCAGCTTGATTTTTAAATGTGTAAAATTAAATGTAAAAAAGTTTAAACTAACCTAAAACAATAACCTGAAGTGAAAAATCTTCGGTTACTACCTCTCTTTTGCACTATCGAAAGACAGAAAAATTTGAGAGAAACTTGGTTCCGTGATTCTGAAAACCTTTCGAAGTGGATCTTCGTAAAAATAAAATCCTTTTATTCTAAGCATATTGCTGGTCAATGTCAACTATCTTCCTTTCATTTTTTTTCAATGTCATCCAAATATTCTATATGAAAGCTGATATCTTTCATATAGAATATACCATAATCCAAATATTTTAAAGATACTTACGTATATCCGCACATTCTTATAAGGGCAAATATGGTACATTAACAGCGCACTTAATTATTTCTTACTAGAATATCCGTATTTTAGAGAACTTTACCAATAGCCGAATGAGCACTTTCCTACTTGTTTTTAAGTAAAAACAAACCAGTTTACATGTTTTAGTCCAATCTGAGGGGGTTGAATTGTTTTCGTTGATTTCACATAGAATGACCCTAATGTTCTTTCAGTGTACCAAACAGATGAAATAAAACATTATGAGCATGTGTTTTACATTCGAAGATTAGTTCTATGACCATTACTTCTATGCCGATGATCGAAAAAAAGATCCTTTCTCGAGTGAAGTGTAATGGAATAATAATTATTATTGCTTATTCATTGCAGAAATATGTTTATTTCAATATCAGTAATCTGTTTTAGAATTGCAAAACAAGGTCTTTTGCATCTATCACCCTTCCTCTTTGCACAAGATAGTTCGGACGTCGCGACACTTCCTTATGTCGATATATTTATGTGCATTTGAACACTTTTCTTTCAGAGTGAACAAATCACACATTTTTCTATCACACGTTTCTATCAGAAAAAACTACTGTTTATACTTTGTTGAAATCGTAAACTGTAATTTTTCGATGTGGCAAAATTTCTAGTTTGCAAAATACCACGAAATTCTTTGTCGAAAATTATCTTTAACGTCTACAATACATTCTCCTGTAAGTACAGAATGGCGATATGTTACATTATTTTACAATAATTCGTTACAAATTTTTGTATTAAAAAAGACACTAACTCCGTTGCAGCAGACTTGTGCTTCTATCTTCGTCAAAAACACAGTTTGGATTGCGGAGATTAAAAATTAAATTAGGTCACATTTTAGACAATTTTTCTACTTCACTGACAGATGTTCTCAATTCACATCAGTTCTCAATGTTTGTCATATTATTATAAGTTCGCATACCTTATTATTGTTACTGTATCTAATATTTACGCTGATATTTTTTTCGCAGATATTTTTAGATTTCAATTAGAGTAGTTTATAGCTTATTGATATTTATGTATAGAACTAGTTTAATTCAATAAGACGTAAAAAATATATGTGATAAAGAAAAAGTTAAACATGTTTACCCAACCAATCACAGCAAACGTAGACGTGCAGTGTCCAGTAACAAGAACAAGATTATTCTTGGCGACGTCTGCCCGGGAGAACATCATCAACGAAGCTTGTAATTTTGATCATTTGACCGCCTACAATTCGCCGGCCGCGGGTATCTCACCGCAGGATTTATTGTCCGGTCGCAACATCGTCGGAGCCGAAACAAAGTTTGAATAAGATATGTTTTACAATTCTTCAAAATTATCAGCGCTTAATGATTTAGTGTTGTCGGATATTATTTTGCTGGTTTGCTGTGTGAGAGTAATTTCTGATGTCGGGTTTTTTCCGCGCGCGCAATTTCGTCGGGGTTATTGATGGTTCCGCGTACGAATGAATTAACGGGAACGCTTTCGACAAAGCGGCCTGAAACGTTCGGCGGAAGACGGCTTAATTGGCCAAATAACGACAGAGCAACTAACTGTGACGGACTTAAGTTCCATTGTCTGATCGACGCGGAATTAACACGCTCGCTTCCACATTACCAATTGCGGTGATACATCAGTCGCCAAACGCTCGACAAGATGATCATCCAAATATTCGTTTTGGTGCGATATTTTCTGCGATCGCCAGGACGTCGTTTTACATCACGCTAGCAATTAACCGATTATAACAAGCCTCCGAAAGAAATCTAACTAGCTAAATCTAACTAAATCTTACTCAGAAAAAAATCTTTAAAAATCCCGTTTCTTAATTACCCGAATCCACATTGTGGTATGACGAGTTCAGTTAACAGAAAATCGTTTATAAGCGTCACTCTAACGAGGACACACCACTCGATTTCTGAGTCTATCTATCGAATTTGTCATAAGAATTGGCAGCTCTGGAGTTCGTGTATCAATCGCACCAACAGTGAACCAGCGGCGACGAGAGAAGCAGTGGAGAGCCAGGAGCAAAAAGGATTGAAAGATGATTGTATCCGAGGGTATCCTGCCCACGTTGAAGGAACTATCGTGGTAGATAATTCAGCGCGTATCTCGGTAGCCGTTTGCGTCTTTGCAGCACGTCGGCCATCACAAAGACAAACCTCTGATGCAGTAGCGGAACGTTCCGCTCTACACACAATCATCCCACATGCCGTGGTCGGTGGCCACACGGACGCGTGCGCGACGAAGACGGAGCGAGGCGCGCGGGGGACTGGGGCGGGCGAGGGGGGAGGAAGTACCGGGAACCAAACAACAAGAGTCGAGATTGCTGACGGGCCGCGAGAGGTTGGCGCCATCGCATGATTACCAATTTGGAATTACTCGCTCGAAGTGGATGCAAAGGACGCGCGCGGATTATCAGCGGCCGCGCCGTGACGACGGGAGCGTATGCGTGTGAAGCCCAAACAGAGATGTAAGGATTGAGAGGCAAAGAATGAAGAAGACGAGATACGGAGGATGAGAAAGACGAAGAATAATTGCAGCCTATTTTCATTTAGATGAGGAAAGGGACGAAAAATAAATGTTTAATATGTTAAAGTGAGTGCTGAAACAGTGCGCCCGGGTGACATGGCGAAATTGAGTTCCGAGATTGATTCATTTAGTATGCAGTTTTGACAGTCTGCACGTCACGCGACGGCTTCTTCTTCTGGAGCGCGTGCTTCGAATGACCGGCATTGCTCGCGCACGGGCTCGCATTTTCTTTGGAATAGATCTTTGGTGGCATGGAAAGACAGAGGAACGAAAACGGTAGATTCGAAGGAAAACGGGTTGCCTCAATGAAATAATATGAAATCGGAAGGTTTTTCCTTAATATCTTGAAATTGTTGAATCTACATCGTAAACAAAGCGTGCTAAATGAGTTGCAGTTATAAAAGCATTTTTAATTTTTAAGTCGCCTTAAATATAATATATATTTTAAGTCGCGACCATACTCTAATGGAATATCTCCCGATCTCCGAAGATTCTCTGGAGAATTTTTGGGGTAGTGTCCACGAATCAACGGAGAATTTGCGGACAAGGTCGATTCTTCAGAGATTTTCCAGGAAGAATCCAGGGCTATAAAACTAATATATAATTTGTTTGGCGCAAGAAAAAAATGCTTAATACAATTGTATTCTACATCTCGTCCCCTTTTTACCGGAGGTGAGACGAGAGTAAGTGACGAAGGTAAGTGACGAGGGTAAGTAACCCACGTCACTTATCCTTTTTCGGCAGTTTGTATTCACTAAAATTTTTAATTTGTATGATTTGTATGATTTAATTTAATTCTGATGCTGCCTCGTGTAGACCCTAAAGAATACGACAGTGAAACTTTTGATAAAAAAAACTGCAACATAAAAAATATATGGGTGACTTCTATATCCCCTGTACTCTATTAAGGGTACAAAAAGTATGTCTCGCGTTCTAAAGTTAATATAAGATACTATGCGACTTACGTACTTAACCTTGCAATGCTTTTGTAGTGTTGGTATACTTATGGACACTTAATAGTTCGACCACCTACGTTGAACCGGTCATAATTACTTTGACATTTGGAATATATTTCTATTGATATCAAAATTAACTTTCTGACTCTAAGGATTAGAAAAGCTAGTGTTACATTATTTAACTATAAATTCGAAAAAAAAAGTTTTGTCATTTGAGAATGATAGTATGTTAATGTAAACCGGTTAATAATTTAACTCGATGAGACACGAGATAAGACAACACCCTATACCAAACCGCCAACTCTATCATTTTTTTGTAATTGTTCCAATAAAAACCCGTTCCGGTCGATCGCAACAATAAAACCGTTTTCACTTCTCTCGAAAATAAATTTCGTCATCAATATGCGCAGCGACCAAACTCAAGTACCACGCAGTTCAAAACAAAAAAAGCAGTCAGCATAAAATATTAGCTGTCGAACATTCCGCAAGATTAACGACCCATTCTCCTCTGCCTTATACGTCTGAACTATCGTCACCATTGTTCAAATCATACGTTGAAATCAATAAAATTGATTACCGCGGAGCTACATTCCAATGGTGGCCGAACTATTCATCACACACGGATACCTACGAGTGGCATTAGCAGACAGACATCCAGAAGCTGCATATTGAGAAATGCTCGGGCATTAATGCTTCGGGAGCTCTTACGAGCGGAATCGTCTATACCAAAACACTGATTGAATTGAAGTAATATCAGAAGCAGTGAGTAATGGTCGTCGCGAAACCGAATGCGAAGTTGCACTACGATATTCGTACGCGCGAATATGTATGGCTGCAGATCAGATAGTGCGTAGTCATGCCAGGTGATTATATCGCATTATACGAGGGCCCTGCTACTGTGTACTCAGCCCTCGTGGAACAAGCACCGGTCACTCCTCCTCTGCCTCCACCTCCTCCTTATTATCTACCTCTTTCTCATCTTCGAGTTCCACCACTTCGAGCGTGTTGTCTTTTCGTTAAAATTTCGACTAACTGTTAGTTTTTCGGCAGACGACTTTTGTCTACTTCGAAACAATTGTTTTTCTTTTCCGTTCCTCGTTTCCCATTCCTTTTTTCCCTGCCAATTTTTACTTTCTGATCCCGACTTTTGTCCGGCTGTTGATATTGCAATGTACTTAAGCAAACTTTTCACGCCGCCGTTCTTTCGCAACGAAATTGTCTCAACTCAGGGCCGAAACACTTCAACTTACATTTCGGATGTGCCGATACTTCACGTCCGTGCACACTTTTTGCACGCCCGACACCGAGGTACGAATAGTGCAATAAGTGGGCAATAAAAGGCGTCTCGCATTGCGCCAATAAGTATTCATTCGAAGTGGACGGGCCGCGCGGGTGGTCCGGCATGTCCGCGTCTTTCTCGAAAACTCCGGCTCTCTGTCTGACAGCAAAGACAATGCACGCCAGCCGTCTGATTGATACGCGATACCGTTCGCTTATCATAGCGCTATTGCCCGCAACATACCGTGTGGCCAACCCGTACCTGGCCACGCAGAATGGAGAAAAATGGCGCACATTAATGACGCGCAGCGCAATCTTTATTGATATTAATGCGCTGTCTTTATGATGTCACAATGGGCCGGGTCGAGGGTGATCACGCAACCGAGCGGACCATTAAAATCGATCTTGATTTGATAGTCTGTATTTATAAGCATACCCGGTGCACTATTCCGGCCGTCAACCGGTTCAATGATATCTCCCTGACGTCACGCGATGATTTATTCGACGTAAGATGGCAGACTTGGGTTACCCGGGAGCCCTGAGAAGTAATAAGTACTCTAAACAGAAGCTATTGTGAACATCCGCAGCAAGATGGACATACCCCACGCGCGAAGTATCATGGATATCCAATGAGCGATGGCATTGCGGATTTACTTCTGTGGCCCGGGTTCAGGGGTCGATAACGTTTTGCTGCCAACAACGCGTGTGAATATAAACAAAATACATTACATAGATATTATTAAGTACATTAATTATGATGATGGGTGTCATCAGTCGTCAGCGGCGCAATACTCATTATTTACGATATATTATTCGCGACATTTTAAAAATGAATAACATTTACGATCTTAAGACGTGATTTATTTGACAACCGAGCGGCATTATGCATTTTGAATGAACGGCATTTTATTATGATTGGGGTGGTGGAAAAACAGCGGAGATGGATGGTTGTGTCCGAGAAACGGATGCAATGAAGTGGAACAATAATGTGTTGATAATTTAATTGAAATAACAATAATCGAAACCTCTGTGGACTACCGTCAGTAATTAAATTGATTTTTGGCGACATTTGTACTTACGATTTGCATTGTGAAGAACAGTACTTGAAATTGAATGGTGAAGACATCTATTAAAACCCATTTCTTACATTTTTTAACTACAATGTCACCTCTACACCTCACCGCATTAGTTTTCTTCCTAACTCGATACGTCCCTCAGGTATCCTCTCCCACTTCCTCGACAACAAATAAATATCAACAAACAATTCGATTTGCAAGCGCCTCCATCCATACTTCTCGTGAATCGCAGGACATTACAACCCACAGGTCTTCTCATAAATAACAGTACCCTCAAATTGTCGATCGGCCATAAGAAAAGATTGCGCGAAAAGTAGGTTAGCGGTGTGCCTTGCCCGTTGCACATGTCACGGCTGTCATAGCACGATTTGTGTCCGGCCACCGAATGTGGGACGGAAGTGGCCAGACCCCTCGCAATCGATTTCCTACCGATGGCCAGTTCGATCGAACCCGGCCGATCGAATCAGCAATCTTCGCCCCCTTGCCTCCTTCCTCCTGGATTCAATATCAAATAATTAGCCGGCAGCAGGGAACCCCGAATTTGTGGCGCGCGCATGCAGCCTTGGGCGTGCGGTTCCCTCGGTCGGTCTAATGATATGTGTGTATTTCCCAGGCCGGAGCTCGGCTCTTCTCCATGATTATATGGCACCAATGTGCCACAATACCAGGAGAATCCCGGTACGCGTCCCGCATAAAGCGCGACCCGGCTTTCCTGGTGCCACCCGCGAAGGGAGTGTCCTCTACGAGTGAATGGTGGGCGATCTTATTGAGCGATCAATGGGCCCGAGTTAACCCTTTACCGTGGCGAGCGCACAATATAGTGTCGTTGGGTGGGAACCTTTGATCTTCACCGACCGCGCCGCCCGGTAACTATATGTTGCATTACGACTTGGCCGCACTTATTATTGGCCCGCAACACTACTGTTAGGCTCGCGAAGACGCGCCGGCCGATCGGCCATTCATTGTTTCGAAATTGGCCGTCGCATTTGCATGGAGCTGCGGCTTTTACGGCGTTGTTTGTTTTTTACGACGTATCCGCGTTTTTAGAATACATGTGGCCAGTTACCCGCGGAATCAACATGCAACAACCGTGCGCTTAGGAGAATCGGGCGACTGCATACCAATCGATCGCGCGATCGGTCGAGCGATCCCGTTTTCTCGTTGCGCGAGATTTTTTTATCGTCTGATCTATTTGGCGGTTGGTATATGCCGTACATGATAATAGGTATTTACGGTCAAATAAAGCAAGCATATGTCAACTTTTTTAACCAGACTTCCGAGCAGATTTATGGAGATGTGCCGATGGTTCGAGTGATATTATTTTAGAATAAAATTTAACGGTAGCACGGTTATTACGGAAGAACGTGTAATTTGGGCCTGAATGGCTTGCGTGAACGACAATTTCCATGCTCATTCTTGAACATGAGAATGGAAGGGAAAGCTCTTGCTTTCAGGAAGAATAGCCGCGCCACCTTGCGGGGATTACAGCAATTGTTGGAGTAAGAAAATACAAATCGGCGCGGACTTAATTTGTATATACTCGTCGAATGCGAGTGATTAACTGGCATCATGTGTTTCCGGACAGTGCTGAACAATAGACGAATATTTTTCCGTCGAAGCGGACAGTTGAACTCGAATTCTTCAATCTCTTTCAAAATGATACAGTATAATCGAATTCTTTACACAGTCTTATGCTCCGCTTGAAACTTTAATTTAGTTTTTGTCCTACCAGCATTTATTCAAACTGTCAATTGATACGTGCTGCCTCGATGCCCGTGTAGTATGTATTTTATTTTAAAATACATTTGGCGTCGATTTCAAAATACTTTTCGCTGTTGTGAATAGGTTCCAACCCGATTCTTACGTTGATAATAAGTGTTACAGTACAAAGGTTTTTTTGTAACGTCCCAACTGAAACCAATATATCTGGGTAACATCTAGTGAATGGTACTTCACGCTAGAAAATACGTTGCTCAGAGCTACACATTAGCTTGAAATTTACTGACAACTGCATTGAAAATACAAGTCTCTCTTTTATCTCTGTCAATTTGACAATCTTAAACTGTGATAAATGACTGCACTTGAAAACATGTAATTCGTTCGCATAAATAGACCACTGTTAAAATGGGTATACTTCATGAAGTCAATTTAAACATTTTTAATCTTCTGCCTTTTTATACATTTCTTGACAGACTTTTCAATAGATTGTATATTAAACAAAGAAACGTTAATCCGTTCAGTAGTTCATAACTAAAGTAAAATTCATGGAATAAGTTGTAAATTACATAAATATTAGTGGAATAATTACTTTAACTCTCTGTTTTGTTAAGAATTTTCAACACTTAAAAATCCGGAGTAACTAGGGTATGACTGGAATGAAATTTTTACTCCATACGGAGTTCGAGCATGTCCAATCCGAAACAGAGTAACATTCGCAGTGTGAATTTTTTTTAGGTGAGATCAAGTTTATTTTAATATTGATAGAAACAAAACACACGCGTTTTTAGATTTTAAACATGTAACTTATAATTTAAAAACATAATCCCCACACGATCGAAAATATATTTTTAAAATATATCCGTAAATATATAACTTTTTGCCGCAAAAAATATATGTTGAATATATTTAAAATATACAAAATGCATTTTAAATATATATAATATATAAATGTATATATATTTGTATGTATATTTCACTGCGTATATGCAATAAATATATATCAAATATATACGAATTATACAATTTTTTGCCGAAATATATTTTATATATTTTGACAT
>JABFPB010004068.1:0-15645 GCA_022817645.1 Ceratoteleas bidentatus | reverse complement strand
ATATACCATTATGTATATACGTTATGTTATATAATGTGTTTTATATAAAACCAATTATATAAAAACCGGCGTCTAGCATTCGAAAAATCGAAAAATGATTTTTATATATATAGAGAGAGACATTTCTTTGCCGCAAATTAAACAATATGATTAATTGAACGTGCTTTTTGTTTAGTAAATATACTAAATGTAAGCGTATCATGAGACAAATATGCTCGGTTGGTTCGCATCTACTTTACAATAAGACTTGCACTATTGTAAGTTTAACAAGTTTCATTATTATGTGCATTTTCATTCAATCAATTAATCATTGCTTTTTAAGAAGATTTTAACTAAGAACGTCTCGAAGTACTTGAAAATCTGTGATAGAGCACTATCGTAAATGTCGAAATGTTATATCAGTTTTTTATACATCGTAAATATCATTGCATACAGTGTTTAAAAATTATAATAATTATGTCCCCCATAAATAATTATGCTTATCCGTATTAAGTGACCATTTGTTATGGACCGCGTGTGAGAATAAAGCAATTTGATTTCAAAGTAGAATTTCCAGTTTATTTTACCGTAAAATAATTCGTTTTAATCAATGACAATCATTTTCTGAATTTTTCATATTTCTGATAATGCATAAGTTTCAGTTTGACTCATTTAAACATTAGAACTAAAATAATCCAATTTTAATCTCCCAGCTAAGAGTTTTACCAAACCCAGACGCGGAATCAAGACAAAATTATTTCTTCCGTTCTAATTTGACGATATTCCAATATCTCAGCCAAATCTATAAGTTAAAAACGAATCCGCAGTACCGCCAAAACTGGGTTCCGTCTTATTTATACCCCACCTCCGCCAATTTTAGCCTTTACCGTCTGTTCCAATCACTCCTCTCCTACACGATATCTGCATTCGAAACAGACATGCACAAAAATATCTCCACCCTCCGTCCCCGACCACCCGTTTATCAATAATCCATCTGTTACAGCACACCCGAAACTTGTCACTGGAGTCAGGTGAAAAGACGCAGCCGCGCCCCGCGCCGCGTCGCGCACTTTTTACAATCTCATTTCAGCGACTATTACAAGGCGAATAAATTCGTACGGGGCCACAAAGAGAAACGCGCTGACGCGGCAGAACGCGTGCGGCAAAAAATTAATAAGATAAACACCATATAATAACAGCTGTCCGAAAAATCTATCTAATTTCGGCCGCCAAGATGACTTGCTTAACGAAGCTGCTGCGCGTCGTTTCTTGCACGCTGCGCGCCGTACGCACCGCAGCCGCGCGCATGTTTACGGATACCCGATCCCGGTTTCTTTTACACATTCCCCGGACGCAGGGACATTAGCGATCGCGCAGCCACGCAAAAAGCGCATTCCCTGCGTACCTCGGCGTGCGTCCGCCGCGTTCTAATTAAACAAATAACTTCATTTGTACCAATCAAACCAGAATCAACTTTTCCCCGAAACGCCCCAATTACCCCCCAAAAAAAGTAAAAATTGTGTCCAATTACTAGAGAGGCAGAGACAAGTGTAAAATTCAGTGTCTAATACCTAGGAAACTAGCTCTACGTAGTTGTGTAACGGAGTAACTTCAAAGGAAATGATTAGTTCAAATAGATTCACTAAGTAAATGTAATTAATGTTGCTAAATATGAATATATCACGTTACATTGATTTGTTTACGAATGTAATTTAAACATTTTTTTGTGAAAAAAATTTTTCCTCGATACTGAGAATTGAACTTGCGATGCTGATGTTCCTAGCTCTACCATCCTATCCCTTAGCCATTACGCCTCTAGATGACTCTAGGAGCTTTTTCGTTACAGATGCACGTAAAGTCGAGCTTTACTCCCTGTATTTAGGGAGCAAAAGTGAATTTTACTCTCTCGGGAGTAAAATGCAGTTTTTCTCCCATAATTCCAGGAAGTAAAACTCGACCTCTACTTGCATTTATAACGAAAAATATCGTTCACACCTCGGGGAGTAAAACTACGTTTTACTCCCTTGGTGAAAAATATGCTATTATTTACTTGTGTTACACATATCTGATTCTCATGTTATAACATCAATAGATTTTATTTAATTCAATATTTCAAACGATTTAAATTTATATTATTACTTTTTATATAGAAATAAGGACTGATTATGATTCTCACTTAATTAAATAATAATTTAATAATAATTTGGGACTTATCCCATACTTTGCCTCTTCCCCCGAAACTCCTTTTTCGAGGATTCCCCTAACTGCAAACGTCGTGAGAGCCCTTAAATCATCAGCCAAAGTGGCAGTAAATATTTCGCTCGGAAGTCGTCGATCGGCGAAAAAAGTAGCCCTCCCGTAAGACGTCTTCTGTTTGCACAACTGTTTTGCCTGCGAGAAGTTTCGGGCTTTGTGGCGCGGCTCTTTGTGGCGCGACATGAAAAATCCATGCAACTCGTGCACACGTGAAAGCCATTTTTGTGGCCCTTCCGCGGCGTGTCCCGACAATATCGGGCCGGACAAACACAGGTTGAATCAACTTTGGTGGCAGAACTGCGGCGTTCTGTCCTCGTTTTCCGCGCGCCGTTTTCCTTTTGGAAAGGCCACGCTCCGGCGGGATATGCGCCTGGGGACGGGCCATAAGCAGATACCCAGACGCCGTGCGCTCTGAAAGCGAAGCCACCAACAATGACTCCACAGTCGAGCTCGTGGGCCGCGTTTTGTGGGGCCACGCTCGTGCTTTCCAGGCGTACCTGTGCGCCAGCGTTTCTCAATCGTCAGCGGCCGAACTTTTCCCATGATCGCGCGGCCTTGGTATTGATTTTTTGCGCCGTCCGAACGACCTTTGGCATCCGGCATGAGGAGAGGCGCACTTTAATAAATTAAAGGCATGTCGCGTCGCAGACGAAAGAGAGATACGCGGGGATTTCGAAGGGACGGAAGGAAGGGTGGAAGAGCTTCGGCTCGGAATTGTTTCGGGGGCGTGAGGCTGTTGGAAAGTGTCGGCGAGTACGAAACCAAACATCTTTTGGTACAGCGTTCGCTCGAACGGCTCCGAAAGGGCAGCGTAACGTGCTTACGAGCATCCCGTTTGTGCGGACAAGTAGCTTAAAATTCTTATCGCGGGGTCCCCGGGAGATTAGACGTCGAGAGCGAAAACACGGTTAAAGGTACCCGGAAAAGAGACCGGCGCGGGAATTTCGGAATTTCGGTGCTGGTAGTTTTTCGTGACAACACGGAACGCGCGGCGGTCTAATTTCGGCGCCGCTTGGGAGGTCCGTAAATTTATCCGTGCTAACGTGACAATTCCTGCGCCGTTTTGTCACGCGGATATGTATTCATGTGCGTCCCATATGCGACTGTTGTGATTCCATATTGATCCATATGGGTTACCGCGTAACTTCATGAAAATTTGATACGATTCCAGGACTTTGCGGCGGATAAATTTCAGGCCGCCGGGGATTTATATAGATGGCGGGGTTTTGTAATTCTAATTCGCAGTGTAAATTGCACGCGCGGATTCCCTGGTCCTTACGTTGCAGTTGAGACAAATGTTCAAACGTATCCGATTTACGTCAATATCCGTACACCTATGCGGAGATCTCGCGAGGTACGGGAAATATATATGAATTTATGCATGAATACCAGACTCCGACGCGAGATTGCAGGGTCTCCGACTCGGCGAATTATCCCGGGACGTTGCCCGTCGAAAAACGTCGGCGGAACAAAAGTGATTTGACGGAACGGCAACTTGGCCGAAAGTTCGTTAATCTGTAACGGCGCAAACTTTATCGGGGTTGCGGCAAAACACGCCGACTGCCGTTGCCGGCCGGTAAAAAATGGGTCGCCATTTTTTACCGATTCTGGAATTCCGTGCCCACGCTGGATAATCCCGCATTGTGATGCGCCGAAAAAGCCCGCTTTGTGAGGTCTCCGCGAGAGCGATCGGGCCGTTACTCAAGTCGAAAAATTTTCACGACTCTTCTTGCACGTCCACCGGCGTCACTCGCGTTATCGCCGCCACATTTACGGTGGCATGCAAACCCCGCGGCCGCCGCAAAACCGCCCAATGAAAAAAGTCCTTCGAAACGTCGACGCCCGTTAACCCACTTCCCCCGAGATAGCGTCCCGATTTCCAATTCGCAAGCGCCGAAATTTCGGCCGCCGAATTACGGGGACAAAAACCGCGCGCATTATCTCCGCGATTTGCCTATTCCCGACCTTAAATCCAATTAATTCGCGCGATCGCTCCAGATCTCCGGCCTTCGCCATAAATCTCGCGGCGAAGATAAAACAATGCCTCATCTTTGTCACCCGCGAATAAATCCGTAAACAAGCGGCGGCATTAGCATGCCGGGGCTGAAATATATTTCGCATTGGGCTTGGGGCGGCTGCCCCAACTGGGTCAGCGTATCTGTGCACGCGAGAATGAATTTGGCGCAAAATACGCGACGGATGTGCAGACGGACGGACGGACAGGCCCGTTCCCTGTCTCTCGACTTCCTTCTTCTTCATTGACTCCGGATGAGGATCGCTGGAAGTGTTCGTCGAGCACGGCACAATGCGGAATAATAGGATTACGTAAACAATGGCAACAAGCCATTGTGGCTGGGTTAGGTGGTGTAGGGACGCCGGCCGGGGAGCCGTTCCGGAGACATTTGCCGTGCCACCAACCCGATACTATGTCGATTTCGGACAATGCCTAACCCGGCCTAGACCGTCTTCTTGGACCGTTGTGTGCGTCCGACCTCCAATGCGTCGCTTTCTCCGTGTTCGTGAGCGCGCCACAATGCCCTCTATCTTCGCAGACCTGTGCGTGTGTGCGCGCACACAAAAGTTCGCGCTCCTTAAACATTTGATTGGCCCGACGTTCCCCGGGTCGCCCGGAGAATCAATTCTGGTCGCCTCTGCCAATGGGCGTATATTGTCAAAATATTGCGGTGATCGGCTTTTGTGCCGCGCCTCGCCTCGGGCTGACTTTACCCAACAAGACTTTTATACTGGCGTCGATACAAAACCGCGGCTGCCGCTTACTGTGACAGCTTGCGCCGCCACCAGGAGGGTGCCCACGTCCGTGTCTCTCCGCCGCACACCCCGCGACTTAATGTATTGCCCGGCCACGATTGATGCGCTCACGCTTTTTCTTGCCGATCGTGCGGAGGAACGCGGCTAATCGCGTCTCCGATCTTACACGTGAACGCAGATCGCGGGGATAACGCTCGAAGATGAGGCCGCCGGGATTTTTGCCGGACGCTGATTGGGGGGCGATGCCGTTGCGCTTCGTGCAACGAGATACTGTGTGCTGACACGAGTGCTCGCTAAGTGGGTGGGGCGCCCGCTAATGCGCGATTTTAGCGATCGCTACACTTTCCGTGTATTTGCGGTGGGAGTGCCGCACGCGCGTGTATACTTTGTTACTGGATCGCCGGCAATTTTTCACCCCGCCGCCGATCGAACGCTTGCGTTGACATGTGAAATATGTGGCGTTTTATTTGCTGGATCTAATGTGAAAAGCCGGTATATTTTCATATTAGGAGGGGAAAGATTGACAGCGATCGAACGGGATTTCTAGGCCGGATTGAGTGCTGCGGTACGGTTTTACGAATTTAGGGAAGGTTTGGGATGAAACATGTGTCTTTCATTGAAAAATAATGGGTGGAGATTGAAGCTCTGGAATGGACTGTAAAAACAGTCTCGGATCGGACGAATCTGGAGTGGAGATGTTGCAGTGATGGTAAAAATTGAGGGGTGTTTGTATGGGTGTTCGTAAAGGTAAGAGAGTTCTGGTTAATTCAAAGGAGGATTGGCGCAGAGACTAATCCATGAATCTTTTGAACAAAGGTGTGGAGCATGTGAGAACGTGGCTCACGGTTGGTTAAATCAACGTTTTGTACTGCAATGTTTTTTCAACCGTGTTTCAGGGTTCCCTGTGCGTGAAGGTAGAGATGTCTAAGCTGGTCTTCCCTTTGGGTAGGTAGACGCTTATTTTTTTAGTACTGTCGAGAGCAGTTGTATACAAAAGTACACTTCTAAAACAAGTCTCTCGAAGTAAGACTATTTTGCTTCGAGAAAGTCAAATGTGACTTGGTATTCTTCCAAGTCCACTTTAGATACGAGAAGAAACAAAGATGTCAAGATCAGATGAACACGACGAAAACTTACTTGCAGTCAAACCTACTGCTTGTCAATAAAAAAGAGGAGATTATATCCCCAAAGAGTAAAAATACTTCAGTTTCTGATACAATTATCTTTAAGAAGGTCGTCATTTCAAAATTAACATGATAATCGAAATAACCTCCCACGATATTATCCAAGTAAAAAGCATTTTTAACTCAAATCAGTATATTTATCTTTGATAGCTTGATTTTTAAACTCCCTGGGCGCCCGAAATAAATCGTTTGCGCGACACTTGAAGTGTCTCGAATCGGCTCAAAAATAATGTCAAAATTATATTTTCGCGTACTTCCATATTTTCGTGCACATTATTATTACACTTGTCGTGTCTCGCGTCAGAAACGAGCCATGCAGGTTGCCAGTAATCGTTATAAATGAAGCAGTTTAGAAAATTCCAGAGCGACTCGTCAAGTGGCGTCATTATGGAAATCGCAACAACTTAACGATCTTATAAACCAACAGCTCACCAACATCGTCACAGTTAATATTACGCCAAATCAGAGATGCAGCGGCAACCGTGTCCGTGTGTATTACTTATTCTAAGAGCGCCTCGCGGCTCAATCCGCCGTAGTAATTTTTCGTACCTTCGGGCTTTAAAATCGTTTCTGCTTGACCACACGTGACGCTGGCTGCGAGTATTTACTTTAACCAATCCGTGGCCGCAGATGCGCTTAGCCCCGTCCCATTTCTACGCTTGATATTTGACAACAATAAGGCTCAGCGATTCTTCACTTTAGCGGGGATTTGCCCGGAGCGGGACCTTATTATAGATTTTTTTCCACGACAAAACAGCGCAAACGGAAACTGGAGCACAAATGCCTAACAACGAATCGCGTTCGCTTGCGTTTTTCATGGCGAACTTGCCGACTGGATTGATTGGACTTGATTGAATGAAAATGGGTCTGAAAAGTTTGCTGAAAGAAATCCGGCGGCCATAGACGCTTTGCAAAATTAATTCCATTAGGTCGACGCGGTATACCCGACCGATTGGTTCGCAAATCGCGAATGGGTAGCGGCTTTTCCGGGTCCGCAAGTGGAATTCGACGTTCCGTTCGGGAACGCGAGTTTCGCATTCAAATGCGGCGACGTCGATCGCAATGTTCGCCTTGCGTTTAAAATGCGAAGAAACTCCGTGAACTAGTTATTAGAGTTGCGCGGTGGTTGCACGTCATTGCACCATGACGCCATAAATAACCAGGGGAATGAAAATCCCGACGGTACCAGCAGTCAGCTGTTCGTGGTTAAACGCCCAACGAAACGTCCCCTGCCGTCGAATTTAAATTTTGCTTCTGCCTCGAGGAGGGACGAAGGTATTAGACCCGGGTCGCTTAAGCCCCGGCTTAATCTCCGCCCGAGCGTATTTGTTCCGCATTTTTCATACCCATTCTATTAATTGCAAACAAAAAGAAATAAATAAAAGGCAGCGCGGGGGCTCGCTATTTCGGCGCGCGCGTAACCCAAATCTCGCGCCCAAATCCGACATCGATATACCGTATGATAATGTTTTAAGGAATCCGGCGAAAAAATTTCTTTGCCCACAAAAGAATTTCCAACGACGTTCCGCTCCGTCATGCATCATGCATTTTTCCGCGCGGCACAATTTTCTACAATATTCCCTAAATAAAACATCCTTCGCCGCAGTAAACAGTTTCTCGCAAAATAATAAATTCAATACCACGTTGAGATTGCATTACAAAAAGCCCATGCGCCGCCGCCGACGCGATCATTATAAATTCCTAAATAAAATACAGCAGGGCCGGGAACCCGTATTATTTTCGCGTCGAAAAATGTGTTTTCCATTAGCAAATGAACCTCTTTTGTTCTGCGGCGCGCGTCTAAATGCACGCCCGCAATGATTTAAATGCGTATCCGAGTTACGGGCATTATTGATGAACGCTCGGTTAGCGCGATCAAACATTAAAAGCCCCGGGTAATAGTTTAAGTACGCGCGCCGATGCAAAATTAACGTATATTTGACCGGTCAATTAACCGCAAAACAGCCCCATTACCAGGCAAGGTGAATGACTTAGTTGCCCATAAACGCGCTCATTATAAATAAATGTAATTTTCCCGAACTGGCGTAGCGGTTGCTCGCGTTTCTTCATCACGCGCGCCAATCGATAAAAATATGCCAATGTGAATTCGCGCATTACCTACACTCGTGAGCAGCACGAATTATAAATGAGAAGAACCCACCAAGGAAAAAAAACCATATCGAGCCACGGTCGGTATATAAGTCAAGCTTAAGAGGCAGACCGAAAATGCGGTGACATAGCGAACGAAGGCAACTTCGTCGGTTTCGTCAATTAAACCGGGAGGAATGCTGTAAACGGAAGCGTTTGAGCTAATTATGGATGCAATTTTGCAAGGAAAAATGATGGACGAGTTGCCGCGAAGTAAATCCACAGATGGAATAACACGTTGAGGAAATTCAGCGCGAGATTGGGAGTTACATTTCGAGGGATTAATAATGAAGATCTCAGAGATGTAATGTTGTAACATTTGTATTTATCGAGGCAGTGCAATAAACGGGTGAATTTGCCTGTGTGAGGGGTAAATTTGGATAAGAAAATATTAACGTCGGTTGTTATCAGTTATTACATTGGAATATGTGGTGAGGGATGTTTAATTGGATTCCGCGGTTAATTGAATTTTTCGCGGACGGAAGTCATCAGTAACTCATAGCCGCTAATAAGACTATTTAGCATTATCAGAGCACCGAAAATTAATTTCCCGAATTCGCTGGCGGATTATTCAAATTCGTTTTCCACTCCAGCGTTATTTACAGCGCCGTTTAACCCGCTTCGCGAGTGCCCGCGATTTTTCAGCGCATTAAATTGCAGCCCATTTAAAAATCTTGCCGAGCTTACTGCAAAACAACTTTATTTCCGAAAGCACGAATGCCCCGCCCCGTTCCCACAAATATTATTTCAACTCTTCTAAGCCTAAGCTTGAAACATTCGGGGATCACGACGTGAAAGAAATTGCGAATCTGTTCGTCGGTTTGAAGCCAAATTTCCCTGATTTAATAACCGATAAAGCGACCCCAGCGTTTATGGACCATCTAATTTTGCGCCGCCGGCAAAAATTCGAACACTATTCATCCAAACTATCAAATAAAACACGCCACTACACCCCGTCATCGATTAACCCCAGTAAGCCTTTTACAGATTAAGAAAGCCTCCCTCCGAGCAACCAATTTTCCAGCCACCCCTGGCATCGCGGATCTCATCAGCAACCCCCGCCGAATTTCGCCCGAGCGCCGTATTTACGAGTCGAATATAAAACCGCGTGACGCGATTGGCTGGCGTTTCGTCGTGCTTCGTGCTGGCGCCGCGGAATAGCGCCCTGCGAGCCAAAAAGCGTTCGGAAAAGTTTGGCGAAAACACTTTCCCGAGCCGCATTGACAGTGCCAAGATTTGTCGCGCAACCACGACATTGTTTCGCGCGCGCGATTCTGGCCGACCTTGACACGGCGAAAGTCTTACGGCGCGGTAGATTTAGCGGCGACGTTTTAAGAGCGCCAATGATATATTGTGTTTGCTCTATATCCGCTTTCCCTGAAATAACTCGGCGTTGAAAAATTGATAGCCGACGGTGGACTTTTCACCTGGCCAGTCGGCCCCGGTCGGAAGGGAAGGGCGCCGTAAATTAAGCATGCACGCTCCGTCGGCCGCGCGCCGTTATCTTCGGCCGCAATTGAGTTAAGGATTGCGCGGCGTAGCCGCGAGGACGGAAAACACGCAGAAAAATGGCCTATTAAAATTTACTGCTGCTGGGAATGAATTTACCCGTTTCGCGGAGTAAATTCGTCGACGTGTGGGAATCTGTGTTTTATATTGTGGGGGAGAGGGGTTAGGAATTGGGGGAGAGCGTGGCGAATCTACGGTGGAGGAAAGACATGCGTTGTTGGTAGGGCGAAAGTTAAAGTAGTTTCAGAAACAGTATTTTTATGGCGTGCGATTAGTTCGGTCGTAGTAGAAGGGGATTGTAAACTACGAGGAAATTGTTGATAGGGTTATCAAAGTGTGTTTATGATTCTTGAAAACTCACAAGACATTAGGTGAAATATGATAAAAACTGATTTTAAAATCGAGTTTAAAGCCGTGTTAAACGATTTTTGCCTGGCAATAGGCCGGATATAGTATGGATCATAATAAAATATATGGATCATAATAAAAATAAACGTTGATTAACCGTATGTCTGCATTTTCATTTCATTCCCCTGCAGTATTTAAATATTCGACATTTGACCGCTTTGTCGAATGTATCGCTGCCGATTGTTAGAACCACATTATAATTTTCGGTTAATTGTGATTTTATAAATAATTTTGCTTTTTGGAATTTAATTTTTCGCAAAGATAGATTTGTTATTAGATGAAACGATTTTTTAAGGTTTATCCTTTTTGTAAATATTTTAATCTGATAACAAATGTTTATATCAGATTTTAGATTTCTATCACTCAGGCATGTCTTCTGTTATACAAAAAACTATGTTAGAACTACACTGAAAAAAATTTCTATATAAAACTTTTAAATACAGAACTGCGTACATGAAAATTAATGTAAAGATACATACAATTCCATTACCTCTTCTATACAAACAATATAGGAATAATGAAAATTCCAGTACTTGTACATAAATGTTAAATTATGTAATTGAAATGAACTTCCAGTTTTTACATTAAATTTCATGACATCTTTGACAGCGTAGTAAACTTCAAACTTAATTTTGTTAAATTTAAAGAAATACATCGTCGTCAAAATCATTTTCCTATTATTTTAACATATTTTCCATACAAATTTCATTCCAATTTATCTGATTACCGAACTAGTTTGAGCTAGATAATAGCTTTGCAGTACAGAATAAATAAGAAATTTAAATTAATATGTATCGTATTAATATGGTTAATACGATACTTTTATGAATTCATAAATTCTTTACGTAACTATAATTTATTTGTATCAACGTACAAAAAATCCATCAATATCTTTAATGATATTCCATCAAAAGATATTCGGAATACAGTTTTCAAATTTTGAATAAAAAAACGTTTAATCTAGTCGTTAGACCTTTGAACAACTTCTAATGTTTAATTTGAGAAACACGTTTCGATTCAACATACCGCAATTTTCATTCAAAGCATCATAAAATTAGGCGCAATCTTTTTACAATGTACTCCTCAATCTCTTTAAATCCTTTAAAAACCTTCACAAAAACTGAATTACACAAATAAATTCGCCATCTTAAATAAATGCCCAAACTTTCCCCTGCTAGGCATTATTTGTTTCTCCGCAAATCGCCGATAACGGTCCTCCAACTGTCCGCCTTAAACCCCGGAATGCTAATATCATTTGGTGCAATAAACGCGCGGCGCAGGTGAATTCGGGCGGGCGCACTTTTACTGCGAATTGCACTTTGCGCCGGTCACCCGTGACTTTTAGCGGCGCGACCGCAGAATTCTGGCATGCGTTAAATTGAATTCGGCAACGCCACCGAGCGATAGCCTTTCAGCGCGCTGAATGACGTGCGCGTTGTCGATATTCCGCGCGTTTCACTCGAATAAAGAAACCGCGCGATACCGCGGTACATCATAATCGCAACTGCGCGCGAATTAACCTCGCGATTGCGCCATTGTGCCAAAAATTTCCAACCCCCGTTATTGCCCCCCGTAAACCGATCCCGCCTTAATTAATTGTCAATAAACCGCACCCTTTCCGCCAAAAGTCAGCGCTGTTGATTAAATGATTATCTGCGTTCCGCGTGGCTTTTCAATAAAAAATTACCGCGGAAAGTGGGGCACGCGGGGTAATTGGATGACGCTTTTTTCGCCGCTCGCGTGATCGTAAAGTAATAAACGTGCGACTTTACGGCCGCGCGCTCATGACGAAACGGTTTTACGGCGCCGACGACACAATTGCACGTGATTTCATTAAGTCGCGCGCGATTCGCCGACGAAAATGTAGCGCGTTGCGTGCGGCTATCGGGGCCCATAAATCCCCGGGCCTGACAGCACTTTGTCCGTCCCGCGGGAACAATGCCGCGCGGGCTCAAATTTTGTCCATTATTGGCCGGCCGGCGAGCCCACCCAAAATTGTGTCGCTGTTAATTCCGGCGCGTGTGACAGCGCCGTGAAATACAACAAATTCCTTAAAAATACATCATGCCCCGAAATCCGATTCAAAACGCCCTGAAAGACCCCCCTGAACTGTGCCGCGTCGACAAAGCGTTTTTTCGGCGCTATTGAAAAACGCGAGAGTCCGATTGTGGGGACGCGTTTCCCGACGCTGCGCCGCGTCCGGGTTTCGCATTCCAGTTTAATCGCTCGGACAGCGCAGAACTGCGTGTTCGCTGTAAAATTGTTGCGGCCGGCTGTCTTTTCAATGTTGCGGATTTCCATGCGAATAAATTATGGGTTGCCGGTGAAAACCGTTTGATGGCAAAAATTGAAGTTCCGCGCGAAATTGTGCGCCGTACGTTGTGGATGCTTTTTTGCATTTTCAGCATTTTGTAATAGAGGTATTCTGAAAAAGTTCGAAAAATCTCTGAACACTTCTACAGTTTCGAAAGTTTGCAAATTTCATTTTGGAGAGCTTTCAAGAGATTTCATTTGCTGACAATATCATGATTTAATATTATATCGAAGTCTTGTGTTTAGTTCGGACAAAACCGCGTGGATACAATTAGGAATGTCCGTTGCAATGGAATTTCAATTTAGTAATAGAGTGCATCTTTGTTCCTCTTATGGTGGTCTGACGCAAAACGAAGGACATAAAATCACTACTAAATCGAGGTTCCACTGTATTCCCCTAGCAATAAACTGTAAAAAAAATGTACTCCATTGTGCATTTTTACATTCTATCCGACTAACGAAGAGAGACTCTTTCGACATATCTGCAGTATCCTCCTTCCAAACCCAAAATCGAAATTAACACTCCCAACATATACCGTTTCATTGTTTAATTATTCATAAAATTAACAGCTCGCGACATCAATTAATCTTCGCCCATAAAAACGCCACTTACAAGAATAAGTGGCCGCAAAAGAGTCCCGCTGAAACGCCGCGGCAATAAAATGAGCGGACACACGTCTACTTTTATTAGTTATCGGTCGTCTAATAAAGTAACTATGTAAGTTAAACGAGCGAATCGCGTCATCTCGTTGCAGGGCCGCGCGATTCGTTTTCACGGTCACGTTGGCGTAATCGACAACGCGGAGTAATTGAATTTTGTCTATGGCATTAACGAGCCCGGGAAAGGCGACTATTTGTAAAGGCGGCTCCTTTAAATGGCCTCCGTTGTTGGAAGGCTCGGCGTATCGTTCGCATTATAATGCCAGTCTCCTCGTCTACATAAACGTCGTGTCTCAGAGAGAGGGAGACCACCACCAGCACACGATCAAACGTGCAACCATCCTCTGAATATACACCGATACGTACGGCACGTAAGCGTACGGTGGCGTAGTCTGGAAATAATCGAGAGAGGCGCATCTTCTTGTCTTGAGCACGACTTATAGTGGTGCTTTTTTTCTGGAGCACTCGAGTCCACGCAAAGCGAGAGATTCCTTGGCTTGTTAAATCTTTTACATTGATATTTGTGGGAAACAGTTTAAGGGTTTCGCAGATAAGACGACGGAACATGGTAAATGATGGCCAAAGTTAATGCGATACTAATGATATCGGTCTCCCGGCTAAACTGATGTATTAGAAGTTGATTCTCACTTGTATCGCCGAGCTTAGTTGGACAAGTTGGAGATGGAGATAAAAATAAATCAGGGGAAAATAGTGATACGGGCGAGGGAGACTGCGTGGAGACGATTCCCGTTTTTTTGGAACGGCGAGCGCTCTATTTGGTCAATAGAAAGCCGGGACTGTGATATTGGTTGAAAATAACTTGCGGGATTCTTAATTGGGTTTGGAGTTGATATTTATTTCAAATCGGGAAGATTGTTTTTGATATGAAGCTTGGGGGAGTTTGATTATTTATGAAAATGGTAAAAGGTGTTGTTGAGTTTAAACTTTATAATGTGTGCAATAATTGTGGAGGATGATGTAAATTGAGGTAAGTTGAAACGAATGTTTAGGTAACAATAAATCGTAAATATAAATTAGTTGTCAAAATTTTCACGTTTATTTGACGTGTATCTGAAGGAGAGGTATCACCGAAATTTCAGCTATGCGAAGGAATTTATGAAGTGTAAACTTGCGTTTATTAAATAATTTTTTATTTAGAAAATGACTATATAAACCAAATTTTAATTAACATTGAAATTTGGGTTAACATTGAAGTTTGAGTTCACGTCAACCCAGCATTGACACAAGCTTTTTCAATTCAATAATTCGACTTTTAAAGTTTAAAAACAATTAAAAAGTATTGTTTGTTTCGTTATTTTAAGAAAGTGGCTATTCACGCCGAGTATTCGCGCTTTTGTTTGTGTTTTCGTTCGATACGTGACTCGATCGAGTTTTCGTCGCGACTTCGGTTCGTTTTGGGAGTGCGGGGCCAGTATTTTTGAAATGTTGGCGTACCACTCGCACGGTTGGCGAATATGCGTATTCTTTCGTCATATGTTAGTGGAAAAAGACGAATATATCCGCCAACCGTACGAGTCATACGTCAACTTTTCAAAAATAGAGGCTTGGGATTTTGTGAGACGAACGACCGTCTCAGACCATAATTCCAAATGTCCACAATTCCAAATGTCCACAATTCCAAATGTCTACAGTGCCAAATGTCCACATTGCTAAATGTCCACAGTGCCAAATGTCCACAATGCCAAATGTCCACAATGCCTAATGTCCACAATTTCCAGAAATTTGTAGACATTTCTTATCGAAACATAAAAAAAGTAATTGAGTGACCAGCACGTGCTGAACTTCAGCTACATAATAAAAATGTATTAGGAGTAAGTAATCCTTGCATATTTGTATTTTTTAGTGAGAGAACAAGATGTGCCACGTGATTTGGTGGATGAAGGGGACACGACAGAAGAACTAGAAATACCCAACCCCGAAGCCATAATGGACTTGGACTATGGTAACTATGATGAACGCAATTTATATATATTAGGTGTTAAAAATTGAGAAAATTATTGTGATTGCAAACCTCGCCTGCGGATTGGCCTGCAAACTTCGCACATGAAACGGTAATCCCTGTTCAATTTCCTTAGTAGAAATTTAAACTAGTTTAAGACAAGGCGCTTGTAAGTTTTTCTAATTGCCTGGCAAGGACCTTGTCAAGTATGTAACGCTGTGTATGGCAAGGCTCTGGTCAAAACTGATCACCTTTTTACTTGGGTAGTAATTAGTAAAAGTTTTCTCTTTATATACACTCTTTTAAAGAGTGTATATTACCCAGTGAACCAGATTGTCTCAGAATGGGTCAATATTAGTCCAGTGAAATTGAGTTCATTTTGTCAATTATTGGGTGTTTCTACGTTCGCATTTTGGCCCAATAATTGACCAATAACGTGGGGCAATGTTATTGGATGGT
>JABFPB010004067.1:0-15654 GCA_022817645.1 Ceratoteleas bidentatus | reverse complement strand
AGAAATGTCTTGAAGATAAAATAATCGTAAAAGGCTAATATTTTGGGACATAGTATGATTAAAATTATATTTAAAAATTCCCCCTCTCTCCCCCCCCCCTTCACGAGAAAACAATTCTAACTTTCGTTTAAATCATTATTTGTTAAAAAGCTTCTGCAAATTTGTTCAAAATGTGATTTTACTTATTAGAACAAAGTTTCATTAACATATTTTTAGAATTGCGGTCGTAGATAAATTTTTTGTAAAAATTAATTCATAATTTATTGGAGAAATGTATCATAAATACTTGTAAAATCAGTAAATGTGTAAATCAAACATTAATTTTAATAGGAAAATTATTTTATGCAATGACAATGATGAGATAAATACATTCTAGCTTCATACGAAGGGCCTTCTTCTTGCGCCATCTCTTATGCCTTACAAATTTAAACATTTTTGTGATTCGAGTGCAGTTATTTTCTCTACGTACCAGCATTTTTCTCTCTTCGGGAATCGTGATAAATGGCAATCTGTGGCGAATGTTGATATTTGAAGAGAATAAATGGAATAACTTACGAATTATTGGTAGTACTGGCAGAACTCCTCTTCTCTGGATGGATTTACTTTGATACTGTGTATATCTAACGTGAGATGGAATAAAACTGAATGAGACATTCTCGTATTTAATGACTATATTATGGTGGGGGTCTATTACTGTAATTATACAAAATGGAATATATACTCAATTAGCGAACAATGTATTAATTCATGATGTATTTTAATAATGTATTTAATTTCATTTCATTCCATTCCAAATGGGGCGCGAATTCCTTGATTAATTCGTGTTTATTGGCACATATGAGCACCTAATTTATGAAGTTAACAACTTTGACTTTATTAAATACAAGAAATTGATACTTTAAAAAAACATTAGTTGTTAATCACTTCTAAATTATTCATTAACCCATTAAGGCCCAAGCAAAACCCAGCCTACTTACAGCCAAACTCACTACGTAGTTCGTAGCATAAGTGAAAAAAATTACCTGTGTTTTTTTGTTTGTCAAAATTAATCATTTAAACAATTGTTATAAACAAATGGAACTCGGTCAATTTGCGGACGTCAATCGACTCAAGAGACTAAATTACTATAGGATACGTACTTTGGATCGCATTTTGGACCATTGTTTATTGCAAAATCACGTATAAACAAATGGAATTCAAAAAGTCCGTTCTCAAGTCCCAAGCTCAAAGTAAAGGAAAAAACGGTTCAACTGACTACGTAGTTCGAAGCATAAGTGAAAAAAAATTTCCCGTTTTTTGTTTGACAACATTTGGCAAAATTCCATTTGTTTATCCGTGATTTTGCAATAAACAATGGGCCAAAATGCGATGTAAAGTAAGTATCCCATAGTAATTAGTCTCCCGAGTCAGTTGGCGTCCTCAGATTGATGGAATTCTATTTGTTTATAGCAATTGTTTAAACAATTATTGTTCAAACAATTAATTTTGCCAAACAAAAAAACACGGGTAATTTTTTTCACTTATGCTGCGAACTACGTAGTCAGTTTGGCTGTAAATAGGTTGGGTGTTGGTTGGGCCTTAATGGGTTAAGTAAATATATCTTAGTTTTTTAAACTTGTGTCAATGCTTTATAGTACATTATGAAAGATGAGTGTGGGTATATGAGGAAATGGTTTTCAGCTTATATGTACCCTTAAAATGTGCTTAAAAGTAGACAATGACTTAATTTTAATGGAATCAGCATTAAAAACATTGCCATTTAGTAAATTTGTACATTATTTTACATTTTACTAAGCAATTTCTTAAAGTTCAGCAGTGAAAGTTGGATTGGGAAAGAAATTTAAGTTTTTTTCACTGACAGTATAACTTTGTATGACTTATGTCTCAATCGGTAAATTCGTAATATATTAATCGTTTGTTAATGTCACAATAGTTTGGAAATATTCAGCTTCTCGCCCAGGTTGCCCAATATATGGATAAGTCAAGAAATTGATAATAGCTTATCAATTAATTCAGTTTCTATTCAAAGGATAATGTTAATTTGTTGCAAATTTTTTGCAGTTTCTTGTGCAATAATTTTAAAACACTCAATTTATAATGGGTGACGAATTTTAAACCGTGAATAACTCAATGTTTAGTTACCCGTGTATAATTAATGTTTAGTCCATTTATTAAAAACAAACTTCTTTATTTAAGGAAACTGTACTGTTAACATTCTCAAACATTGTTTAAAAATAAGTAGATCATTGATCACGCTTTTGAATCAGGGTTTCCAGCGAAATTCTTGTCTAAAATTCCAGGCTATTTCCAGGTCATATTTTATTTTTCCAGGTTAATATTTTTGTTATCTTGTAATCAAACACACGGTATATAAGCAAATTAGCGATTCTGCCAGTTAAATAAATTAAAGACACTCGATTACTGCTGATTTAACGTTAAGAAGACCATTAAAAATAAAAGGATCTTTTTCACTTAATTTTGATGAATTAATAAGAAATTCAGAAAACGAACCTCGTGAATAGATGTTTATGATTCTGATAAATCAGTTGTATGAAAGCAGTGAGTAAACAACAAATTAATATTTTCATTAAAAAATCCATGCCCAGAATTTCATCTTTAAACATTTTTTCTCAAATTTCCCACTTCAACCCGAAATTCCAAGTTATTTCCGGTTGGCATGAAATTCCAGCTACTTCCAGGTTTGCCAAGCACCTTTTGGAATTCCAGGCTATTTCCAGGTTTTCCAGGTCGCTGGACACCTTGTGAATATTTAGTTTCGATATTAAAATTAATTTTGCAAAATGATTCAGTAATAATCTGCAAAAGTATGACTGTATTATCTTCCAAAACAGAGGCTCGAGATTCGATAAGATTATATCAACATCTTATGCAATTAAAGAATGACGACAAAAATACGTTTGAATGACAAATTTGGCGCCAAAATTGATATTTTTACAATATGAAAATGTGTAAAAATTGTAGATTGTTATACATTACCAAAATCTTTTTTCTAACAACTATACCCATTTTCACTACTCAGCATTAAAATTGAATGATGTCCTCAAATAATTATGGATAATAAATAAAAAATTCCACATTTATATGAAAAAATTACTTTACTTCGCGTATTTGTACAATACATTTAAATATCAGAGCGATCTACAATAAGGAATAACTAACAATACAAATCGAACGAATAACTAACAGAAATCAGATTGTAATCCCGATCTAATCGTCACATTTCTAATCGCAACACACAACGAAAAAGTATAAAACAAACCCCCACTTTAATCGATCGAAGTCAACTTCTATCCACATTGTTTTCATTTCGACACCAAAACTCGCCGAATTCTATAATTCTCAGTTACGACGAAATGCGCTCTTCAAACGGCTATGCAAACCTGGCGAGATTCCGAGCAATCAGTCGCGTTGAGTATCATTTGACTTGCGTTGTTGAAGGAACAACCGAGTTGAAAGGGGGGGAGAACCTAAATCTGCTAAAACTCCAGTGATTAGCCCTGACAAAACAAATATCGCCATCTGGTCGGCAAACGTGTCAGATCTTTGGCTTGTCGTTTGGCCGAGGCTGGAGTTTGCATAGTCGTTTGGCACTAGCTACTCAGTCTTATATCACGAATCTGGCGACTTCGCGCGACCGACTTGCAGTCACACCCCATACGACAATCATCCATTCAAACTAAAAATACTACAAAACGTTCATCTACAATATATACACACGTCGCCGTAAAAACGCATATCACGTGATAACACTTACTCATAGTAATATCAATCGCGCGTCATGAGATAAGTCGCAGTCGCATTAATCTCCAATAGTCGTAAAATGCAGGCATCTCGTGTCCTTTAAAACAAACAATTTCCACCTTGCGTCAGTATCTACACCTGGGAAAACTTCTCCCAAGTTACGACATCACATAAAACATATACGTAGTGTTTTTGCCATTTACTTTTTGTACTTGGCCAAAGACTACCATCTCTTTCATTTTAATATATCCATGTATATCCGATATACATTTCTGTATACTCTAAAATTTACGATATGTCGTAACTCGCAGAGTTTCCCACATCAGCGCCACCTCTAAACAGTCGTGCTATGTGAATCGTCAAAACTGAACACGACGCTATTATACATCGACATATTATTGAACCCATCATCCTCATTCACAGTATCATCCAACTTATCAACCCTCTTGAGCATCTCCGTGTTGATGATCCCCGCCAGTGGCTCCCCCTTCCCCAAAGACCCGTCCAACAGCAGCTCCTTCCCCGACAGCCCCAGACTCGCCTCCTCCAGCTTCTTCTGCTCGCCCTTCTCGCACAGCTTCGGCACTATCGACACCGAGGGCATGTTCAGCATCGACTGTCCCTGGTGGGCCTTCATGTTCATCTTCAGCAGCGAGTTGGGGTCGTTATTATTAGCCATCTTCTTACTGGCCATCTTCTTGTTCACCCCTCGAATGCCCGGCGCGTGGGGCATCGCGTACCTCAGTTTATCCCAGAACCACTTGTCTCCCCACTGGACATAGGTGTTCATCTTGAGGTAGGCCTTGAGCTCGGTGTCCAGGTCGTTGTTCGTCGGGACCTCCCCGTAGATGACGACGATGACCCTGGCGCGACCCTCGACGAGTGCCTGGCGATGCGCCGCGCGGAACTCCATCGCGCCCCAGACGCTGCTGAGGAAGTTCTTGGAGAGGACGATGATGGTGCGCTTGGACTGCTCGACGGAGCGGGCGATCTGACTCGGGATGAGGTCGCCTGCCATCCAGTCGCGGTAGTGGAGGCAGAGCTTGTAGGGCTGGGGCCCGGACTCGAGTTTACGGACGAGCTCGTTGACGACGAAGTGCTCGTCCTTGTGGGAGTAGCTGATGAAGGCGTCGTAGGGCTTGTCCTTGTCGAGGTCGTGCTCGGTGATGAGGCCGAGGCAGCACTGGTGCGCGTAGAGCCAGATCTTGATCTCGGTCTGGTAGCGGAAGTAGAGGGCGACGAGGACGGCGAGAACGACGGCGATGAGGGCGAGGAGAGCGCAGAGAACGATGACCACCTCGGAGGTCTCGCAGAGGTCGTTGATGGTGAGCTTGGCGAAGGCCTTGCCGGTGGAGGCGCAGAGGACGCTGGAGTGGTGGGGCACGTGGCGGTGCGAGCGCTGGATGAAGAGGAGGAAGTCGCGGGCCTCGCACGTGCAGAGCCAGGGGTTGTCGTTGAGGCGGAGGTGGGTGAGCGACGAGTTCTGGATGGTTTCCAGGGTCTCGAGGTCCAGGAGGGTGAGGTTGTTGTGGCTCAGGTCGAGCACCTGGAAAGGGGTGGGGGGTTATTTTTGTGAAGTTGGCAGTGGTTGGAGTGAAAGCTGTTATTAATTAAATCAAGTTGATTTAAATCGCAAATTAAATCAACTTGATTTAATATCTCTTGAAGTAAAAAGTGACTTTAAAAAAATCGGTGTTATAAATCCAAAAAACCAAACAATAGTTATAACTTATTCAAGATAATTCAAGCGACTCAAGCAAAAATTCAATTTTATGGAATAAAAACAGACTAAATACGGTAATTTCTGCACACCGCATGCTGTAGTTGTGCAATTTAGAATATGAATTGTTTTTAATTATAATTTTGCTTTATTTTGTATAATTATTGTTGTAACTAGTTTACTAATACCTTGAGGTATTATTAAACCATATTTTCACAATATTCGAATATATTAATATTTGTTTTTCAATGCTGGAATGTAAATCTTTATAATAGAAAAAATGCAGCGAAACTTTTAATTTCCATCGAATCATCTTTTTGAAAGTCATAACTGTACAGCATTCTATATAATTTAATTGTTTCAAAATGATGACATCCCACATTGTTGTAAAATAAAATGTTAATTTTTTACAGTGTATTTCATTTTCTCTTAATTATAAAAATGATTTGTGGTTAAGTTAACTTTTATTTTAAAAATAACTTACTGTTTAAAATACTTTAAACAATAATTTGACTTTCAAAAACGAAATTCGATGGAAATTAAAAGTTTCGCTATATTTTTTCTACCATAAAAGTAAATTCACAAGTTTGAGTGTTGAAAAGTAAATATTATTATGTTTTAATATTATGAAAATATGGCTTAATATCTTCATGCATTTGTAAACAAATTATGACAATAATTTGCTAAATATTTTGAAAAAAAACTCTAATTTATCATATATTGTATTCTGTATCGCCTGCACCAAACGAGTGAATATCCTTAATAGTAAATAAAACTATATATTTAAAAATGGAATGATCAAATTTAAAATTAAAATAGTAAGGTTATTATAAGTAATAATTTGATCAATTTAATCAAATTTTTAGGAGAAAATATGTTGTATTATTTCATAAGGATAAGTTTATGAAATTTCATAAACGTTCATTTATTTCAAATTCAAAGTTATTTGTTTTCTACTTTTATGAGTTGAAGAATGAAATATTAAACAGAAAATTACAATGGTTTTTAAACAGCTGGACATTAATCTAATTTAATCGTTGTAATACTTAGTCAAGATGAACAGAGTTACAAAGAGAACTTATTCATCCGTGTGGCATTTTAATTTGTGCCATCTTTATTTCCATCTTGTTGACATAACAGTGTCTAATTAAATTGTGTTTGTATTAAAAGTGGTGACAGAAGCATGCACCGGTAAAGTATTAATTAAAATTGTTAATTATAATTTTTAACAACCCTAGATAATTAGGTCCCAATTTAGAAGAAAATCAATATATGCCAAGTAGAATTTAGCAAATTCTGTGATGAATTTTACTTATTAGGCTCCGAAGTGACTGTTATTAGTAAGCCTGGTTTAACCAGGCTTATTTTGTTTGATCATAGAGATTTATAAAGGAAACTTTCTTTGTGGGACTGCAACAGGAAATCCATAGAAGGTACATGCATTTCCACATGATTACGTTTATAAATCTCTCTGAAACACTATTTCATAGACATTTATAGACACAAATACATGGAATTCCATACACTGTCTATGGATTTCCTGAAATCTGAACTACAGATAAAAAGTTAAACATAAACTAAGTTCGAAATATTGATTATAATCAGACATATACTTTTTTTAGGACTACTCCAAATAGCCAAAACCTTAAATTAGATTAGTGCCACTATAAAAACATTTACAGTCTGCTAAATTGATCGAAAAATTATTTTCACTTATACACTCTAAACATTAATAATATATTAACAGCTTATAATAATCATTACCAACTCACCTCAAGTTTTTTCAGAATATTGTTCGCCCCAACATGCGTGATCTGATTATGCGACGCGTCCAACTGCGTAACCACATCATAGTTCTCGTTGTCGAAATCAGGCAACGTCCTCAGTCTGTTTCCGGAAATGTTCAAATGAATCGGCATGTCGCCTTTTACGCTAGGTGGCGCCCTGGTCAAGTTTCGGTTCGAGCAATCCATCAGTCGCGATTTTTTTTCAGGACTAATCCTACAGTTGCAATTGTCCGAGCAATCCTCCTCCTCGCAGACGAGGTCCGCCGAATTGACGTTCCTCACATTTGTTCCTTCCAGGCTCTCGGGCCCAATACACTTCAAAGATTCCGTAACGAACGAGAACAAATAGTTCGTCCTCTTAGGCAGTCGCCTTTCGACGAATTTTTTAAAAGTGTAAAGCTTGCAGTCGCAGATGATAGGATTGTCACTGATGTTGATCTCAATGTGATGCGAAGTCGTCAAGTTCTGAGACTTGATGGTGAGGATGTAGTCGTGCAGATAAATTCTCGATATCTTGTTGTGCCTTAAGTCCACGTATAGTTTCTCCGACTGGAACTGGAGGTCTGCGTCCTGGAACCAATGAACATTCCGTCAAATCCCGAATTTTCAACGGTTTTTTCGACCGTACTTTTATCAGATACTTACATCCAGTTTCGTAATATCGTTGTACCTCAGATCTAGCACGTCCAGCTTAACCATACTAATGGTCCAGTCATCGTAAATATGAGTAATGTTATTGTTAGTAAGCTTCAACCGTTTCAAGTTGTTGCAATTCTTAAATGGTGACAAGTCCGAGTATTGCGACTTGAAGTTCAGTTGATTGAATGATAAGTTTGCGTCTTCCAATTCGGAAAGTCCCGCAAAAGCTTCTGGTGCGATCGTGTGGATCTCGTTTCTGGCCATTTGAAGATTCTTCAAAGATGTCAGACCATCGAAGAGGTGACTGCAAAAACAGATGATCAATATAGGTACACGTTAAGGTAGTTCCTTAAGTTAAAATAATGAGAATTTGATGAAACTTTAAATTCTGGTTTATTTCGAGGCTATTATTAGATTTGCCAAATTCCCAAGATATTAGATGTTAACATTGGTGAAAAATGATATGCATCAAAGTATACCCAAAGGTCGCAGATTTAGACACTGATTCCAGCATATAATCCTGAATTTTGTAGCCTAACATTATTGGATTTTTCTATCTAGCCTCCTCTTTCAGAATTAGATAACAAGTCATTAGTCAAAAGCAATCCAAGTTGAACTTCTTTATCAATCAATGGCTTTTACTCAATTGCTTCACTCACCTCTCCACCATAGTAATCCTATTCCCCGTCAGATCCAAGTACTCCAAGCTCTTCAGATCCTTGAACAGTTCGTTCGGGATCTCCTCTATCCGGTTGAACTGGATCGACAGTTTCGACAATTTATCAAGTCCCTGGAACAAATCCTTCGGCAACGTCGTCAAGTTGTTCTTACAAAGATTAATATCCTTCAAGTTCACCGAGTCCCTGAACGTGTTGCTCGGCACCTCCGACAACCCGAACTGGAACAACACCACGACCTCCAGTTTCGTCAGGTTACTAAACACCTCGTCCTCCAAAATCGCACTCTCGTTATTGCTGTATATCCTCACGAACTGCAGATTCTTATTGTTCCGGAACAGGTCCCTCGGTAGCTTCTTCAGATGCACGTCCAGGATGTGCACCGTGTTCAGGGCAGACAGCGAGCTGAACGCGTGCGGCGATATATCTTCCAGAGGGTTGTTGGTCAGGTCCAGCAGCTCCAGGGAAACCAGGTTGTACAGCGAAAGCTCCTCCAGTTTCGTTATTTGGTTCCTCCAGAGGTTCAGGAGCTTTAGGTTGGGCAGGTCTGTGAAGGTCCCTGCGTCGATCGCGGTGATGCTGTTCTGCCCTAGCTCGACCACCGTCAGCTCGGGCACAGGTTTGAAGAAGTCCCTCGAGATGTTGACGCGGTTGTTGCGCATGTCCAGCATCAGGAGTCTCGGCATCCCGGTGAGGAGGTCGGGGTCCAGATACTGCAGGTCCAGACTCGAGAGGGTCAGACCGATGACGTCAGATAGGCCCTCGAAGTTTCGGGGACGTAGAGTTACGTTGTAGCGGGTGTTCCCGGAGAGGGTCAGGTTGGTTAGCTTCTGTAGGCCGAGCTTCCGGGTGAACTCGGCGAGGGAGAAGTCCGGGCTGAGGTAGCAGCCGTTCAGGACGAACTTGGGGATGTTGGCGATCTCTTGGAGGTCGGACACGGGGAAGTCCTCGAGGGTGACGTTGGGGTTGAGGCAGCCCAGGTAGACGATCTTATTAGGTCGGTACTGGAAGCTGAAGTCGGGCTGCTTGGCGAACTGCGGACACTGGTACTCGAAGTAGGGCCCCACTTGGTCGAGCATTGTCCGGCAGCTGCCGCAGCCGGAAACGTCGGGGCAGCCGGAAGCGTAGGCTTGGACGACAGATGGCGCGCAGAGCGCGAGTAGCAGGAGTAGGTGGCGCTGCATGGTGGGACCGGCTTGGGGTGGCTGGAAACAAGGGAGATTTTAGAAAATGGGGTAGGGTTGTTATGATTAAAATCAATTTATTTAAATCAATTTATTTAAATCAATTTATTTAAATCAAGAAAAAATCATGGTATAAATCAAGATAAATTAATGTTTATCAAAAAATATATATATTTTATCACGCTACATTATTTTTTTAATATTATTTTAATGGCTACATTTTTTTATTCAAATGTATCTTTTAATCAAGATGCATGAAAAAATTAATTTCTCCAATGACGTTGACTAACATGTTAATATCAACTGTTTAATATGCCTAGAAGCAACTAATTAAATTGTTTCTATTCAATGACTATTTCTGACAAGATTCAGTTAGATTTTGACAAACGTGACTGTATGTCGTAAATTCAAGACTCTCAGCCTGTCGGAATAAAAAAAAGGAAATGCACGAACCGTGCGACAACTTCCGTTGAGTACGATAAGCGGCGCGACTGACAGATTTTCGTTCGGGAATTCATTTAAATGAGCTAATATTATCACGATAAATAATTGTTATTGCCGGATGAGTCAGGCTGCGTAAACGCTTTCATTGTCGCGAAAGAGTTATGTTTTGCGAGGGAAAAATGCAAAGAACCGAGTGATAAGGCGTTGCTCGTCTAACTCAGAGTGTTCTTTTGTTTTTCTTTCGGTTGGACAATATATCTTGGGAGTAACGGAGGATCGTTTCTGATAAGAGCGATCAGTTTTACGGGAGAATTCTCGCATAGTAATTTAAGTGTCCAGTTAGAACCATTAAAATGTTGTAAGATTCCGCGAAGCTTCGGTTAAAATAGAACACTTGTTATTTCAATTTTCGATCAATCGAAACACTTTTATTCCAACCGTGAGAAAAGTGATGAGTTTTCTTTTCGTTGTCAGAACGAATAAATATATTTTATCCGATTAATCGTTGGATTTTGATTATTGTCTGACAATTTATTATTGCAGTCAGATTCCGGTAAATGCAAGCGGATATTGTCTTCCCTAAATACTAAGTAAACGTCTCAGTCCGGAGAACCGGATTCCTGTTGCGCGAAACGGCTATTTTTAGAGTCCACGTCGAATCGAATACAAAATTAAACAAAGAAAAGTCAAAACCCACTTAATCGATTCGCCATCCCACTTCCATATAATGAATGAATGATAAACCATTAGAAAAAGTACTGTGTCTAATAGCGGTGCTAATTATCATATGTAAACCGTTCGTTAAAAGCATTAGTGATGAGAGCCCAATGATGAGAAATTCGTATTATCAAAAAAAAACTTTTTTTATAGTTTTATCCTTGTTTAATGTTATAGTTTATGCAGCATTTTTAATAACATCGACAAAAAGAAAGAAAAGTGACATTAAATGTGCAAATTTCAGTGCATCAGAATATTCGGCTTTTTACTATGCTCAGAACTCTCTCTAATTAGAAACTAATTTAAATGTGAAAATGGTTTTATTTACGTTTTTTCTACTTAATCGTGACTGGCCATGATTCAAATGAACAGTGGGTTGAAGAAATTATCATACATTATTGCGATATACGAAAATCTCATCCATTTCTATTAAATATTGTAAATTGAGAACTCTAATCAAGTGTAGTATGTTTTTAAATAATTAATATTTTCTTGATTAACATAAATATTCACCAAAAGGCAATGAAAGTTGCAAAATTATGTCAACGAATCTCCTCACTACTGATTTATAAATAATTTCTATTATTTTGATAATCGGTGCCCTTGAACGACCTTAGAATGTGGGGAGCCATAGTAAATTTCCTATCGATAACTTTATTCAACAAATTAGCATTGAGACAAAAACTTCATCGTATTTCGGGCAATAATCTTAACATATTTATTTGCATTTTTCTACACTTTGAAGTATAATGACATTTTCTAATGAAACTGTTTGGTGTGGTAAACATTATTATACATTTAGCAAATTTTATTACAACAATTTTCTCCGTGCAGTAACTTCCTCAAAATCGGATCCTCTCATCTCTCCCCTGGTTAAAAGGATGATATATTTGCACAAAAATATTGTCAGTATATTCTAACGATCGGAATTTTTATGAAGCTTCGTAACTTCGAATAATACCTTCGAAGTTTTTAAGGAAACTTCGAAGGTCTGAAGGTTTCAAAGTTTCGAAGGTTCGAAGTTTTCGAAGTTTCGAAGTATTCGCAAATTTTACATCCTTTAGAAATTCATTTTGTTTTATGTTGAATTTCTTAAAAAAACCAACAAAAATGTAGAATACGTTAAAACTTCGACCCTTCGAAACCTTGGTCGTGTATTTTATACAATTCGAATATGCGAAGCTTCGCAAAATTCAACTCCGAGTATTTTTCGAACCCTAGTAAATACACTTTGTCAGGTCCCGATTCCAGCACTAATGCGGATTAAATCGCTGTACTTGAAGATACATTTTCGCCGTAAATTCAGACATAACGGAATCAGCTGTCTCAAACTTCATTGCTCTTATCTTTGCTTACGCACAGTAGCAATGGAGAAAAAGTTGTCAACTTTTAATTTAAAATACTAATTAAGTGCTTTTAATATATAATAAAATAATAATGTAAAATACAAAATTAAGTGCTTTTTATCATTTTAATATTATAATTTCTACAATTATTGTGTACATTTCTATAATTTTAATTCTATAACTTTCTATAATTTATATATATTATAAATCATTCCTTGATAATATAAGTCACTGTGTACCAATATATTGGAAACATTGGAAATTCATTACCAGTATATATTCTTTTTTAATAGAATTCTCTCCTCCTATAAACTAAATCCCCTAAACTAAGGCGCCACCTACATTCCTCCAAGCTATTACACAACAATTACTCTCCCCCTCCCTCGAAACGCCTCAAACCGCGGAGTCAAGGTTCCTTGTGTCGTCTTCGACACAACTTATTCATCGCGCGTAACCAGTTTGAAAAAGCTCCCTGATGGGAATCCGCAATTGTCCGCTCGAGTGTGCGCGGTCGGCCGATTTGTTACTTCGACCCCCGGGACCGGCACAATGGCTCAAACGGCGCTCTAACGAACTGCCAATGGAGGCCGCGATCCCCCCCCCCCTCCTTCCACCCCGAGACGTTTGATTAATCGGCGCCGCCGCTGCGTTTCCATGCGACACACATCCCGCGTGAATCACGTCGATTTTTATTCGACGCGCGTCGCTTTGTCCGAGCGTCCAGGCGGGATTCGCCACAATGCCTGAAAAATGTTTTGTTTGTTGACATTCGCCGTCGGAAGGGCGGCGACGCCGTTTGTTTACTTTTTTGTCCGTCAAGGTCATCAATCTTCGCCCGACGAAAAGCGTGAAAAAGTCGCCGATTCTCGGCGAATCGAGAGTTTCGGGAATGGGTTTCCATTATTCCGCGGCCGGGGACATTTATTTCGAGGAGTTATGGCGATCGGGCGAAAGGTGACGGAAAATGAGCCGGGGTTCCCAGGAATCTCGGGTGTCGGGAATCTTGTCGTAAACGGGAAGAATGCGTGGATAGTGTTTGGATAGTTTTATCGTGATAAGGAGGGAGTTTGAGGGAGATAAGATTTGACTTTTTTGTGAAGCGCGTTTGTTAGTTTTGCTAGAAGAGGCGCCGGGAATTCTAAGGTGGGTTAGGTAGGTTGCACTGAGAAAAATAATCTAGTAAATTTTGAGACCACCTGAGAATCGTGATATATCGTATACTGTGTAAAAAAAATAGTAGAACTGCGAAGAATTATTCGTAGATATAGTAAATTTTACTTGACTTTGTATGCTAATTTACCATATCAACAAGGAATAGCTTCTTTGAAGATGTAAACATTTTACCTAAATAAACCACAATATAATTACTAGATGATAGTAAGATTTACTGAAATTCTAGGAATTTTGCATAGAATATTTTTCTTAGTGTAGGTACCATTTATGAGAATTCAGATTTTTTACAGACAGATTTTATTATTAAGTTCTTATTTCTCCATTCCGTATAACGAATGATATATTGCTGCTGTCACTTCCAAAAAAAAACACAAAAAAACTAATAGTAGAGGTCGCTTCCACTTACTCATTTAACACATCATACAAAGAAAAATCTTTCTTAACAAAATTAGCTAAAAATACAACGTTATTTAAATTGGAATTTAAGAACCAAGTCCCGCCTGTTTTTTTACAATCTTCGCATTTTTCCCTCCTTTTTCTCCGATCTCGCCATCCCGCTCTCGCCACTTATTCAGCTATTTTCCTCTCCCGATTTCAATTTCCATTCGCGCGCTTTATCTCCAGCCATTAATCTCTTCAACCCGTGGATCGCGCCTGCGTCTCGTTAAGGGACCGTAAACGCCGACTAAACTGTAAATATTTTGCCCCGCGCGACTCGCCGGACTTTAATGGTCGGCGTCGTTTGTTTGCCCCGCGGCATTGATAATGGGCCCGGATCGGCTCTCCTCCGAGCGTTGTTTTAATTATGCATCGGGATTCCCGCTGGCTTATCCCCGCAGAATCGCCGCTACGTCATTTAAATTAGACGACGAGTCGGAGAAACTGCAGCGTTATCACTGAACCGCGATAACCGGTCGGACAAAGTTATCACCCGGTTTTGCGGCGCTAAGATGAAATATCAGATTCGAAACTGGCTGTGGCTTAGTCTTCCGTATTCTGATTCAGCTTTTGCTGTGATTTTAATTTTATTTTAGTATATCATTATTTTTTTAATATTGGCCAATATAGATAAAGAAAATATTGAATTTCTTAATAGCACTGAAGTTTATTTAAAGAAGCGTTAATTTAATAACAATTAACTAATCTTTAAAAAATTTAACATTGGAGGAAAATCCTTGGTTTTTGTAAAATTGTGTCAGGAATTTGGAAAAAAAAGTAGAATTGGTTATAATATCATAGTTTAAAATAAATGTTGGACTTTGTCGCTTAAAAAACGAGTAAATGAATACCAAGTTCGACCAAACTTGAATCTCACTCGAACGCCATTCTCACCTTAAGAATCGTCACGAAACCAGTTTCCTAAGTATACCTCGGACACGTAACCAATGTTCTTCAAAGTGTACATGACAATTCTATATCTGACAAACAACTTTCGATCACATCTTCTGAAAAACTATTATCTAATGTTACTTGTATTTTCAAAAAACCCACTTTCGTTTTAAATGAACCGATTCAAACTTGCTGTTTCTCACAGTCACCACTTCAAGAACTGACAAGGATAGTAATATCCATCAGAGCATTCATTATTTTTTGCTTTTGTAGAAAATGTTGTTTTGTTTCTACAAACTTGTTAGAGATTTGTTTTTCATGAATTAGAAACTACTATTATATGGATTAGCAATTAATTTAAAAGCACAAAGTAGTGATTGAAGAAACTTATATTTCTACCGTTTTATGCACCTTTATTCAGACGATGAGAGAATAATTGGTTTGTCAGATTAGCATCTGACATTCGAATTTTCAGATTCATTAAAGAGGATCGATAATTAGAAGACATTTAAGATTAAAGCTTGACGTATTAGACGGTATTTCTAAAGCCGTAAAGGATTTCAAGTAAAAATATCAAGTTGATGTGATTCTAAATTTGTACAATTTGGTAATTGTTGAAAGTGTCAATATATACAATAAATTCCATTTTCAATTGGTTTCAGGGTTAAATTAAATATAAAAAGGGTGTTAAATATACAATTCTTAACGGAATTCTTGAGGTAATTCGGTTAAGTGCGGAAATTAACAATTCCTATTTGGTAACATTCAAAAGCTGTTATCTGATGAAAGTTTTGTATATCTGAACAAAACATAATCAGTTAAAGGAACTGTTTATGATAAAAATGGCAAAAAAACATTGTTTTCCCACACATTTTC
>JABFPB010004066.1:0-15653 GCA_022817645.1 Ceratoteleas bidentatus | reverse complement strand
ATATTCTTTTTAAGTTTAGATTTCTCTTAATAAATTGTTTAAAACTTTGATGACATATTTTTATATATAAGTATGTTTATATATATTTATTAGAACCATAAAATAATTGTTTAAAATTATTTTTTGTTTAAAATAAATATTTAAAAAAATTATTTTTTGTTTAAAATAGTTGTTTGAAACAATTATTTATGTTTTAATTTACCTAAATGACATTTTTTTATTTGCTTAGATGTATTATTCTTATATATATTTATTGGAACCCTAAAATTACAGCCCTTTATGACCCTTTACTAACTCGAACGCGCAAAGGAATGTTTTGGTGTGCAATAATAAATAGTTGACAATAATTCCGCAGATAGTTCGCCTTTGACTGCAAAATTTTCACGGAAACAGAGTCAGAATTTTTCAAAGCCCAATTGGAAGTCTAACATTTTATTAAATTCCGTTGTGCCGAATGGAAAATATGACAAGTTTGATTGGAAGGTGAGTGAAGGCACGGATTGGGACCCCAAATTGAAAGTTATTGACGATTTGGTTAAGTTGCTTCCTTTATTCTTTCCAATTAGTTCGGTAAATACTGATCGGAGATTTTTTCGTTTGAGTGCATTTTAAGACGAATCGCAGACAAATAAGTTTTTATAATTCATATGATATCTCAGAACTCATATACACTCAAAGAAAAAATTTATTACTTTTAACAAAAAAAATATTTAAAACTAATACATTTTTCATTCAAATACAAACCTACTAGAAACATATTTGATTTAAATAAAAACATTGATTTAATTTTATTTATTTAAAAGCATTATAAATGATATTAGTTTAAAATAAATTAATTTATTTGAAGCTAATAAAAAATATATTAAAATAAAAATATATTAAAAAATATAAAAAGCTTCTCCGATAAAAGATTCACTATAACATCATCACAGATTATTATTAGTAATATACTATTGTATTATGTAAGGCAATTTTTTAGAATTTCCCAGTTAAACAATTCCATGAGAAACCATTAGATTCGTATAAAAAACAATGTTTAACATCTCTGAAATTCATTCAAATATTCAACCCTGAGTTAAATATATAAAGTTTCGAGTAAATCGACAACATAACCTGAACATAACCTGAAAATGTCGGTTATCTTTGTACTCACACTGGAAAACGGAGATGTATTCCGACAACCCGATGTCGGACAACAAATCCTGAGTGAATGCGTCCATGTCCAGCGGCACACACTGTTTGTCACATAATCAACAAAACAAAACACCGGCGAAAATATTCCGAAAGAAATCGGCGAGGAAAGAAATCGACACGTGTAACATGAAGATTGATGATTAACGCCAGCAACGCCGCGACATAGAACCGGTGTCACATGGTCGAGTTCCGCGCATGCGCCACCGAAATTAAATATATTCTTTATTTGTATCTACTAAATGCATATTCAAATGAAATTAATGTATTAGGTTCAAATAAATAAGAATCAAATTAATACATTTATTTGTTTCGAATAAATCATTGACACTTATTTTAAATAAAGATTTGTTTGGTGCAAATACATTTTTATTTCATTAAAATAAAATTTTTTTAAATAAAGAGATTTATTTAAATTTACTAATTTTTTTCCCAGGGAAAAAATCTTCTTCCCCTATGAGTTTCACATAAGAGAACTCATGAGATTTTTTCAGAGGTAGATCGCACATTAGATGATCTGATGCGAAGATTCCCCGAGAAATTAACATTTCGCACCGATCTGAAATTATATTTGTTGCGGCATTCGGCGCTTCTCACGAAGATGAAAGTTCAGCCCGATGCAATTACACGACACCGCCCCAGCAACAAATTGCGTTACATTGACAGTGGCTAGGAAACGCTCGATTTCATCCGCGACGCAAAGACCAGACTGAACGAGTACACCAGTCGCCTTTTGATCTCATTGAATATCATCGACGCGCGCTCCGTTTCACTATTTCGCCTTTCGAACAATAAATTCGCCACAAACGCTGGAATAAAGGTCTAAATTATTATTATAGGTCACTATGACCCCTAATAATAAAAAAAAAAAAAAATTCGATTGACTTTCCTATTTATAAAAACAACACTGGGAATCGAACTCAAGCCTCCAAAGTGGCAGAGGACATCCTAACCCTCAGCCCAAGACTTATGTATACAAGTCTTTCTTGTTGATATTTTCACAAAATCGCCACTAACGACCTCTAAATAGTAACCAGTTTTGTTTTTGGAGTTCTTGTCCTTCGCAAAATTAAATATACAAAGTTTCAGTGGGATGCACTCGTCAAAATTCGAACTTCGCCATTTTTTGAATAACTCTCCTGGGCATGAATACGTGGTCATTGCGAAAAACTGTTTTGCCCCGGTATCTCCCGGAATGCTGTCCAAACACCATTTTCACTTTTCGCGCAACATATCCGAGGCAGCGCAATTGTTCCGCGTCTCGCCTACTTGGTCAATGTTTGCACGAGAGATCAAATCCCTCTATCTGTAAACGGCGAATCGATACGGGACATTTATACTATATTTATTTCAACCTACACGCCGCCATGTAGGTCAGCGATTTTGACGTTACGTCCCGAGTCAATGTCAACACGTGCTACCTACGAATTCCAAATCGTGTCCTAATCTAAAAAAGTTAACCTGAAACTCTACTTACCTCAAACACTAACTTCCAAAAAATGGAAACATTTTGTAGCAAATTAAAATTTGCTACAAAGACTAACCTAAAAAGCATTCAAGATAAGGGCTTCTTGCAAAATTATTTATTAAATCGAGGGGATGTACATGAATTATGTTACATGTAAGTGTCGCATTTAAATGCACCGGCAGCGCCATCTGCCGGCACCCGGTGAACTGTTGATCAAAACATTCATATCGATAGAGGAGATTCGTGCAGAGTTCGGGCGATTGATTCCTCGAGTCGCAAGTACAAACGTCGACTGGTCCAAGTTTTCGCAGAAAATTGGCGCTCTACACGACCGTATAAGGTGTATCACAGTGTAAACGTCAAGTATCACGCTTTCGTGGGAACAAGGGTTGTGGGTCCTGACATTCACAACATCAACGAAACGGGATGAATTGGTAGCGGCTGATACGTAACTTAAGGCCTACAGTAAATTAGTCGGTTGATTAAAGCTTAATACGATTGGTCAGTGATCATGTGATGCGCGGAACTCGATGCGCAAGCGAACTGGAAAGAAAACATAACCTCTTCTAGGGTATTAGAATCAAAATTAACTTGCCTTCCTGGATTGGTTGCCATTTTTCTATAGTGCAAGGCACCAGAAGCACATATAAGTAGTCATAAGTTATATGTATAGAAAATTGGACACGTGGTTCCCGCGCATGCGCATCGATCGGCCATCAACGCAATCTCTTTCAACGTTCATTGAGATCAGTCCGTGCACACGGTAAACTGCCATTTCGGAACGCATTCACACTATTCGAGGCCAAAATACCAACGTTACTCACCCCTGAAATGCCTACATTTTTATATAAAAAAATTTGAAGGGAATCGCTAGTGGCTTCTGGCAAAGTCAGAGAACGACAGGGAGCAGTTAACTCGCGACGAATTCCCTTATTTTCCAGATGTATAGCCATTGTCCCGATGTACACAACATATTGATCGTGCCTTAAATTACACGCGTAAGCTCGCCTCGTCTGTACAATCTCGTCGGTTGGAACGAAAGTATCTTACTCTAAGTCCTAAGAGGTCCTAGAACCAGCGATACTGCAAAAACAGCTTGGGTCAGAAGTTAAAATGGCGTTGAGCATACTGGGAGGGGCAGTTCGTAAGCAATGAAGCCAGGAGCGAGTGTCTGCCTTTGAGTCCTCACCCAATGTGCTGCCACCTGGGTCGAAACATACTTTTTCTAGGGGTGGGAGGCTCCTACCAATCAGGGTCTGCAAGGGTAGACCCCCATTGGCAACGGTTGCTTCCCAGACGCTGGCGTCGCTATGTAAGACCTAAGACCGAAATGACGTCACGCGTTAAAAGTACCGTTGTGCGTTGATTCGACGGAATCTACGGAATTCGGGTCGATCGCGAGGTGGCGCCTCATGTCACGCTCTCGTGGTTGTTCGCGTTGTCAGCCACGGGGTAGATCGCGGCCTTCAACACCTGTTGCATCTGTATCCTGACGGTCAGCTTCTTGTCTTCCGGCACCTGGCGGAAGACAGGAAGTAACGACAGGAGAAACATCTTGTCATAGTCGTCCTCGTCGACGATGACCCGCTGGCTGCTGTTGGACGAGAGCATGTCGTTGAGCTCGTTGTCGAAAGAGGTCAGGGCGGTCTCGCAGAGGGGCTTAGGGTATCGCTGCTGCAGCATGCTGTAGGAACTGATGTTGCTGTTGTCGAAGCCGTGCGAGGTGCTGGCATCTGTCAGAGGCAGGTCGTACTCCTCGATTTCCGGGTTGTCCATGTCGCAGTCGCTGTCCTCGGTCTTGATGTACGGTGCCGCGTACGACCTGTTATTGTTCCTGAAAGCACGTGTTGGTCAGAGTGTCGGATGTGGGGATGGCTACACTGAGAGATATATTAGTTTCGAGAATTGAGGGGGTTGCTGAAGTTGGATGGCTTTGGAAATCCAGTCGATTGGGGGGTGTTGAGTCCCCAGAAGTGGAGGATGGACTCCAACTTTTCAGTACTAGGGTCCTTGCGAAGTTTGTAATTCTGAAGGTCTTCAGAAACAAGGAAGGTCTAGTTTCTAGGTAGGAGACTAGTGGGAGTCGCCTACCAACCGTAGAGCTCTCCATCCTAGAACCATCAAAGTTCTCTTCTATCGCAAGAGACCTTTCTGAGTTACTTCTGGTTTAAAATGAAGAAAGCTTTTAGGTACTTGTCAGGTGGGACCCTCCTACCAACCTCGCTACCTCCATCCCAGGGATACCACCATTGAATACCTGGGACCTTCTTAGTCCAGGGTTGTTTTCAAGTTAATAGATGATGCTAGAAGTCTTCCAAAGCCAAAATCAAATTCAACAACCTCGTCAGACACTTTGAACCCTCCCCAGGGAGACCTTGTACCCTCCGCAGCTCCAGCAATTTCTCTCTCAGTGTAATTGGCTCTAATTCGGACTCCTCTTGATTAACCGATATGCGATCTCGGTGGTACGAGGCAGCCGTAAAAATGTTAATGAGGGGCTCGCGCCGTTTTTCCTCCCACCGCGGCGTTTCGTAGTTAATCAATAGAACGCCCTGGCACCTACCGCTGTTTGATCTCCACGCTCGGCAGCAGGAACAGCAGCCGGTCAAAGTACATGTATTTTTTCCGCTTCCGTCCGGAAAGGCCCAGCTGCAGCGACTTCTGCAGCTTCAGCTCTTTGATGAAGTAGTCCCGGACGTTCCTCCATTTGCCCCGCAGGATTTTTTCTGCAGCACCAGAGAACGGATACACACACGTGTATTAATTGTCATATTATCCCGCAGCCTAGACTTAGGCACCTGCTATTCGATGCCCCAGACAATGTCTCATCAGCGGCATTCAGCCAGGGATTATGTTGCTCGATCGAAAAAGCGGCGAAATTACGAAACCGGGAACGAGGACGGAAAAATCGGGTCGTTATGTGAAGTTACAAGATTTCAGGAGGGGAAGAAATTTGATAGACAAACTGCGACACAGGAGCGTTAATGAGCAAGGAAATGTATATTCTTGCGAAATTTATGTTGTGGATATCTTGGGAAGGGGTTGGTGGATTTTGACGAAATTTTGTCAGCTTGATCCTGGTAGGCTTAGGTATCATCGGACTTAGAACCATTTGCATCCAAGAATTTTGGAGTCGATTTTTCCTCTAAATAGTCTTTTTTTGTAATTTTGATGATAAATTCGGATAAATTAATTCTTAAAGCCGCCATCTTGTAATTTCAAATAGTTCCCTTAATTTCGGATAGGTCTAAGACTAGAGAATTTTTTTCCCTTCAAAATTTTTTTTATTTGTTTCCGGGTGTACCCTATCATACCGGCCCAAAAAAAGGAATATAAAATCATCTTCTAGATCTCGCTTTTCCCACCAAAAAAAGAAACTAACGGCAATAAAAGAAGTTCAGAATTCAGCCGGACAAAATCGTTAGAAAAAGATGATATCAAATGGCCTCGATCAGCGGATTTTGGAGGACATTTTTCGATTTCTATGGCACGAATTAAAGCACTCGAGTCCGTACAACTATTTCCCTTATTCAACAAATGTCCTCGACAATTTTCGTTGTGGCGCTGTAATCGGCTTGACTCTTTTTTTTTATGTACACCGTCTCGAAATATGTCACCGGCAAATTATATCATTGCGAATTCGCCAAGTAATGCTTTTTTAATTTCCATTACAAGCCGCCTGATAATATCTAAAGTCATCCCCGAATTTTCGTTAAAATCTCTGATGAAAATACACTTCTGTATGCTGTACGTGCTTCAAATATTTATAACTAAATAGTCTTGTTCGAAAGCACCCGAGACGCTACTTTAAATCCGTTTTGCGCGAATAAAAAACATTTTCAAGAGAATAGGTAAATGATTCCATTATTCAAATTATTTTAAAATTAACAAATTGTTATAAATTAAATGTATTCAAATGTATTATTAAATTATTGTATTAAAATAAAATTAAAAAAATTAAATTAAAATTATTAAAATAATAAGAATAGTAATAAATTATTTAATTAAATATAAACTATTTAATTAAATTTTATTTAATCAAATAGTTTCATTAATTAAACAAATATTAAAAATAAAATATTTATTTGTATTATTTTTAATTTAAATCATTAAAAAATTTACAAAATTAAAAGAAACGTAATAAAGTTTTTATTATTAAGAAATGTTTAAAAAATATATAATTTTGTGATAAATTTTGATGTAATAAAATTATAGAATATAATGTGATTTGGAATCCTTTTTTCGTTTTATTTGTTGTAATAAAGTTTGACGGACTGTATTATGGAGGTTTATGGAGAAAAATAGACATTGGTCCAGCTCAATTTTGATTACCTATAAAATGTCGCCGATATCTTTTATGGTATCATGTTTATCATTTTACATTGTTTGCTTGGTATAAAGTTATGATGATTTGCGGAAACTTCCGTACGTTTTCGGCTATAAAATTTATTTTAATTAATTTAAAATTAAACAAAAATGAAATAAATTATTAAATTAATTTAAATAAACATTAAAATAAAAAATTAATTATAAAAAAATTAATTAAAAATTATTATAAATAAACTTTTTTTAAATATATTTCATTTTATTGTAATATGTGTTTTTTAAACTGAATAAAAAATTTCATTTACTAATTGAATTTCTTATTTATTCTCATTTTTTTCCAACTTTATAATATTTAATTAATTTTTTAAGATTCATTTCTTAATTGCTTGTATTAATTTTAAAACGCGATTTTTTATTTATCGCCCTATTTTTTTAATTTTTCACGTTTTGATACAGTAAATGTAAGCGGATTGATGAATCTTTGTTCCTAAAAGCTTTTACATTAAAGAGCGCCGTTTTACGTTCATTTCAAAATATGATTTAACTTGACGCGAATTAAGAACTCGGAATTCGACAGAAGTGCATTTAGACATTTTTTTACTTTTTACAATTATGCAATTTTCCCTTGTATGCTACTTTAATTTTTCACTTTCGAATTTACGAACGCAACAATTTCGCAAGTATTCGCAACATTACAGTATTTCGCAAATTCGTAAAATAGTTCTCAACAATTTTCCAAAAATCATTAAAATTATAAAATTTTGTAAATTTTCGAAAAGTCAAAAATATCAAAAGTGAATTAAAAAAGGGCAATGTTTACAAATAATCAATCAAATGAATTTTGCAAAAATATGTTTGTAATCACAGAAAAAGGCATTTATTAATCATTTATTTCAACATGAATTATTCATTTTAAACACAATCGGTAAACCGATGTAATATAAAATATTTACTTTCATCGAACAAATATTTCAATCGAGGAGATTGGGTTTCATAAATTAATCTCCGTTAAAGTGAAGTAAATAAATAATTTAATTTATTCGAATAAACAATTTGTTAAGTGGATTTTATACCGCTTCCAACAAGCATTTATCAGGAACAATTGGAAAATTAAAACCGAGTATCTTATCGATATTATTTCCCCGTAAACAAATCTCGCGAAATATTTTATTATTACAATAACATTACTTTATTAAAATATGCATTATATCAATTTTTATGAAAGTATAAGAAAATGAATTGTTTAAAGGAAACTATCTAAATTTATTTATGAACAAAATTTTCTGTTAAAAATTAAATATTTTGTATTAATCACGTTTTAAAAATTTCATTATAATTACCATTTAAATTTATATTAATAAAAACTGTGTTTTTAACAATGTTTCTTAAATTTTCTATTAAATAATTATTTCCCAAAAGTAAATAGAAAATTGTTTATTAAAATATGAATTTGAAAAATAAAAATATTCCTCATTTAACTTATTTATAAAAAATTGATTATTAAAAAATTCCAGTATGCAATTAAAATAAAAAAATCAGAACTTCAATTAAAACTTAAAAATGAAAATATTCAACAATTCATTGTCGAAACAATCATTTTCCAAAACTTATTTTCAAAATAATTTGATGTTCATATCAAATATTGAACCAAAGCAATAAATTGTGACAAACCATTTTATTTCGACTAAAACAAATTGTAAAAAGGTATCAGGGTATTTAAAGAAAGATCATTTCGGTGAAATAGTATTTCTTGTTTAACATCGGTAAACTCATGTTGAATGTGTGAAACGAATAAAAAATTATTGCACTTTATTTCATAAAATTACATTATTTTTTATGACCCAAATAATAAAAGTATAGAAACAGTTTTCAATTCGTAAAAAGAATACCGTAAGTTAACGACCACTTAAACAGTTTTATCTCAATATTATATTTGTAAGCGTAAAAAAAGGTGGAAGAAGACATCAATTTTTATTGATAACATCGTCATCTCTTTACTTAAAAAACTTGAAGTAAATAAAGATAACATTTTATCATAAAAGTGATAATCAGATTATATTTTTATTTCATAAAAATAAAGGCAAATTGTTTGAGAGAATTAGTTGAAAACAATTTTGTTTGATTATTTATTTATAAACTTTTTTGTATAAACAATACATTGCAAATGTTATTTTTATTATATTATTTATACTATATTATAAACAAATGTAAAACGTTAATATTTTGTACTTAAAAATTAATTTTGTTTATTTAAAATTGTATTTAAAATAACTGAAATACTAATAATTATTATAAAATGTTTTTAACTTTAAGTGAAAATGTGCTAAAACTCCTTCATTAAACCAATGTAACGAATGTAAATACATCTGTAATATCACTAACACGTTATTTCTCGAATTTGAATGCCACAGAAATATTTTGATAACACAGAATAATATTATTCTCCGCTGGAGATACAACCCATTTGCCTTCAAACAGCATAGGCACAATCTAACCCCAATTTACCTCTTTACAATCTTATTTTTCACTTCGAATTCTTTTCACTCTGGAATTCAAATGCAATTTCTCCGCTTCTTTCCCATTCATTTCTACAAAATACTGTTTTTCACTCAGTTCGAGCCCAGAATAAAAAAAAGTATTATAAACAATGAAAAAACATTATAAGCAATGAAAAATAATTGCAGTACATTTTTCCCAAATATCTAATTAACAGTAGAAACAGAGAGAGATTTGTAAAAAATGTAAATAAAACGAAAAATTTTTTTATGTTAATTATTTTCTTCACACTTTGAAATTTTATTTTTAATTATTTTTTTACTCTTAAAATATTTTTAAATATAAAAATAAACAATTGTTTATTTTTAGTTAAATTTGTTTGTTTAAAAAGTTCTTTCAAATATTTTTTTATAAAAAACTTATTTGTAAACAATATTTGTAAACAATATATTATCTTGACCTCTATAGAGGTCAAGACAACCTATGCTGTTTTTGTTATTTCTAATGTTTATATTTTGTTCGTCTATTATTGTCATTCGCAAAATAGTTTCATAAAATAAAGTTTGACTAATCATTGTTTGTAAATAAACTCTGAAATATAGTAAAGTCTACTTTTGCTCCAATGTTTACATATTACGACCTTCAAAAGAACAAACCAATAAGAATTTATTTAAAAGTATATATTCTACAACGATAATATCCAAAATAATTTTTTTTTCATTAAAACAAATCCCATTAGGTAAACGTTTTAATCAGTAATCGCGATTTTTGCAACGTTTTAAAATACGCCATCATAATATTTACCGCCTACAGTACAAAGTTCACCGTTATGAGATTGATATTAAGCAACCCCGTTTCCCGTTAATTAACATTCAATATTTATTTTTATTTTGCATTTGCAAGGGATATTGATTAAATTGCTACTTTTCTCCTCATTGTCTCGATTTCTCTCCACCAACGACTTTTAATTAACTTTTCTTCGATTATACATTTCACCATTTGTCACAAACAAAATGCCCAAAAAGAGTCGTTTTCATCTCTGTTACATAAAGTAACACATTGGTTTTATTTATATTATGAAACCGGTTTATTCGTATTTCATATTAATTGCAATAAAACTCGCATTGCAACTCTGTTCGCGGTTTGTGTTTAATAAATGCGTATAATAAAGTAAACAGTACAAATAATTTATTTGTATTGTTTTATAATGTAATACTATATTTCTGTAACTTATTTTTCAGTAAACTGAATTTGTTTGTGATAACTGTTGCAATAAAGGCCAAATTTAAACTCAACTTGTTTAATTAATGTTTACTTTTTTAAATAAATAGTAAATGTAATTTATAACGCATTATCATTTATTGTTTAGAAAGTTTAATTTTTTTATAATTATTATTATTATTACCTAATTTTTTTTATTTTTAATGTTGACATTTCAAAGTTTTCAGTAGCAGCATGAATCCTTTGAAATGTTGTTCGTTCTGTCCTTCTCTCCCTTAATTCGAGGTCCATTGGTGGGAGAGAGACAGACAAACAACTTTTTCCATGAATCGCGTTCGAATTGTGTACCTGCCATAAATTCCCAAATGAGAGAAATGTCATTATATCAGTACCCATTAAAGAGAGAAAGAGAGAGGAAGAAAGATATACATCTTTGTTGTCCTTGTTTTGTTTTTCAAGGTCAATGAAAGGCGATTGGTAAATAGTCAACAAAAGGAATATTTCTTTGCATTTTTTTGTGTAGGAAAAATCGACTCCAAATTTTCGGCTACCTGGAAGATTGGTACATTTTGTATCTTTTTCTCGACATTTCCGCCCTTGTTCCACTTATGTACTTCGTACATTGAAACAGAGAGGCAGATGTACACGTGGCAAACATGAAGCATTGATTGCAATTGAGGCATTATGTAAATTAGAATCATCGCATTAAAAGAAAAAAAAATCGATCGGGAAGCACCCATCTGCCTCCCCCACTCCTTCCACAGTTCACGTTTCCAGTAAAAAGTTTTGATTTAAAGAAATTGTTATAAATATTAATTTAACCCAGGTCCAGAAAATAAGTTTCGTTTTAAAGGAATTGTTACAAATATTTATTTTACATTGTTTTTTCGTTAAAAATCCCAAAAATCCTTTCTTAAAGGCGAAGTCAAGTTTTATTTTTTTAAATATTTACTGGAAATCCCAGAAGGACTATGGAAGACGAAGAGAAACATAATAAACCCTGAATTGTACACTGCTAGTGCCATCTGTGGCAATTCCCTATTTGAACTCTCAAGAGTATTACACTCTCGAGATAAAATCATCAAGATAATGGATAATTCAATTTGCCTGGTTCTAATATAATTTTTCTAAATTTCTTCTTGTTTTAACGGTGTATTAATGCAAAAAAATTAATTTAAAAACACAAAAAAGTTATTCTTTCATATCCATATTTCATATCCGTTCTGAATTTGATTTTTTTTCTAATGGTCTAACACGGTGCAAGAAAATACTACGCTTGAACAAAGGTAGCGTCTTCTGTCCGTTATAACCGATCATTCTGGAAATATTGACCATTAAACACGCCGCTTTCTTTGATGGAAATATTTAAGAAACCGCATAGAATTGCCGACATTTCTAAACATCTCTTGTTTGAGGTTGTGTGGTTATAAAAAAAAACTCGTCAACTCGGCGGGAAACCGCCGGAATTGCGTATTCGAGCAGCATTCATAGAAAATATTAATAAAGGACAGACAATTCAAATCACATAAGTGCACCCTTCTACCTCAACCACCCCCCTTTTCTTTAAAATTTCCCCTTTCTTCCCATTTCCTTTGCAAATGGCGTATTCGACAATTATTCACAGCAATACAATCGATTGTCTTATAGGTGAAACTTCTGAACGCGTGTTCTAAAATTGCATTGCCTCTATAACTATGTCAATTACACATGCAGATATTCCTTCAATGTATTTTCTTAGTTCTAGAATCCGTGTTCTGAAAAGATTCACAACAATAACTGTTGTTACGTCGAAAGATTCAAGAATCCAGTGTTCCGAAACGCACTATTGCAAAATGCGTGGAATCGATTCACGACTCCGACTCAGTACCATCGAGTCTTTCGTCGTGTTCGGATGGCCAGAATCGCTTGTTTTAATAAAAGACAGACAATTTGAGTCACATACGTGCGTCCTTTATTAAAACAAGCAATTCTTGCAATCCGAACACGCCATTTGTCGTGAGCATTGGAAGAATCTCTTAGCGTTTTCGATTGACGTACTATTGCTGCTCCGAGAACGTGTCTATCTTTCTCTATCTTGTGAAGTTAGGAAGTACAATTATATTCTCAGAGCACTCCAAGCAGGCCAATCGAAAACGCTAATTCATCGGTCAACATCGCCCATCCCTATTAGGAATTGGGAATCGGTCCCCGTTTGACGTTAAAAATTAGAAACTCTGCATAATTCGCCTATTTGTGTGATTGCCAATATGTAATCAGATGTTAAACTATCGCTATAATGACAAGTATGTATACCGTGTGAGGAGTTCCTGGGACCCTATAATCACTACTACTACTATACCGTGAGCGAGTGAACGTCATTGTCGGTATATGGTACCCGAGATATTTTCCGATTACTGTAAATGTAAACGAAAAGTGAGGTTATATGCGTTTGTGTACATGCAACTAAACATAAGAAATTATTAGGTAAGTGACAAACATGAGCGCTAATGTTTCTACTTGAAAAATATTTTTAAATTTATGTATGTGACCATAATCAATGTAATCACTGCAAATATCGTTTAAAAAAGACGAATGAGTGAAATATTAATTTGATTTTTATGATGTCTCCCCAGTCACTTTCAGACCTGCAAATATGAATATACAACGTACGTCTTTGTACCTAGGCAATTCATCGAAATATGTTTACTTGATTGATAAATTATTAACCGTAATTCAATCAAAAAATCATGACAGAAGGTTGATTCAATTGTATCTTAGTGATTTAATCGATATGGACCATCAGATATATATGCAAGATTCCAACGTAAGTATGCGATATTCATATAATGTGGTTCGATTGAAATAAATTGTTTATTAACCCGGGAGTGGTCGCGCACCGGTCTTTTCCCCGCTCTTTTTAGTTTTTTCGTATTTTTGACCGATTTGTCTTACGGGAAGTATATGTTTTAGAAAGTGTCTATTGGTACAAAAAAAACGCAAAAAGCTAAAAAAACGCAAAAAAATGCGAAAAAACGGGATATGAATAAAATAACGTACAAACCCAAGTTTTGTTTAAAGAATACCTTTAATGGTAAATATCTGTCAAAATATTAGGTAAAGTCATAAAGGGGCACATAAAAAAGTGGTTAAAAGGACAAATAAACATAATATAATAATAGTTCAGCGGTCAACAAATATCTTTTTTCAAAAAAGTTGTTTGGCAAAAGCTTGCCCTACTCGTGTTTGTTAATTTAGTTAGTTTTATCACTTGCTCAGCTGTCGAAAAATAGCGTTTTTTTTTTAAATTCTGTTTTGTCAAAACCGTGTCCTACTCGTGTTTGTTAGTTTAGTAAGTTTTTTTACTCGCTCAGCTGTCGAAAATAGCTTTTTTTAAAAAAAACTGTTTTGGCAAAAAAATGCCCTACTCGTGTTTGTTAGTTTAGTTATTTTTTTATTCGCTCAGCTAGGTACAAATATCTGTTTATTTATATGGTGTTCTGTCAAAAAGCGTGCTCATCTCGTGTTCGTTAGTTTAGTTGTTTTACTCGCTCAGCGGTCGACAAAGAACGTTTTTCGAAAAAGCTGTTTTGGTAAAAGCGTGCCCAACTCGTATTTGTTAGTTTAGTTAGTTTTTTACTTGCTCAGCTGTTGAAAAATAGTTTAAAAAAAACTGTTTTGGCAAAACCGTGTCCTACTCGTGTTTATTAGTTTAGTTATTTTTTTACTCGCTCAACTAGGTACAAATAGCTGTTAATTTATATGGTGTTTTGTCGAAAAGCATGCTCATCTCGTGTTCGTTAGTTTAGTTAGTTGTTTTACTCGCTCAGAGGTCGACAAAGAATGTTTTTCAAAAAAGCTGTTTTGGTAAAAGCATGCCCAACTCCTGTTTGTTAGTTTAGTTAGCTTTTTTACTCGCTCAGCTGTCGAAAAATAGCTTTTTTCAAAAAAGCTTTTCTGGCAAAAGCGTGCCCAACTCGTGTTTGTTAGTTTAGTTATTTTACTTCGCTCAACACTCGACAAAGAACGTTTTTCAAAAAAGCTGTTTTATCAAAATCGTGCCCTCGTGTTTGTTAGATTAGTTAGTTTTTTTACTCGCTCAGCGGTCGACAAATAGCTTTTTTCAAAAAAACTGTTTTGGTAAAAGCGTGCCCAACTCGTGGTTGTTAGTTTAGTTATTTTTTTTGCTTCGCTTAACAGTCGACAAAGAACGTTTTTCAAAAATGCTGCTTTGTCAAACGCGTGCCCTACTCGTGTTTGTTAGTTTTAGTTTTTTTTTAATTGCTCAGCTGTCGAAAAATAGCTTTTTTCAAAAAAGCTTCTTTGGTAAAAGTGTGCCCAACTCGCGTTTTTAGTTTAGTTATTTTTTTACTCGCACAACTACGTACAAATAGCTGTTTATTTATATAGTGTTTTGTCGAAAAGCGTGCTCATCTCTTGTTAGTTAGTTTATTTATTTTTTTACTTCGCTCAACTGTCGACAAAGAACGTCTTTCAAAAAAGCTTTTTTGGCAAAAGCGTGCCCAACTTGTGTTTGTTAATTTAGTTATTTTTTTACTTCGCTCAACAGTCGACAAAGAGCTTTTTTCAAAAAAGCTGTGTTGTCAAAAGCGTGGCCCTCTCGTGTTTGATAGTTTAGTTAGCTTTTTTACTCGCTGAACTAGGTACAAATAGCTGTTTATTTATATCTTATTTTGTTAAAAGCGTGCCCATCTCGTGTTTGATAGTTTAGTTATTTTTTTACTTCGCTCATCTGTCGACAAAGAGCTTTTTTCACTGACGTTATTATTTTCTGCACGCCCACTCCCGGGTTAAGTAAATTGAGTTGGTTTAATTAATTAATAAAAAATTATTTTGCAAAAATAAAAATTGAAGAACTATAATAATTAAGTAGCTTTAGTGTATTTCCCGAGTGTTTATGTCTAATGTTTGTGTTTGTCTCCCTGCATACGCTAGAGCGTGAAAGCGGGTGTAA
>JABFPB010004065.1:0-15648 GCA_022817645.1 Ceratoteleas bidentatus | reverse complement strand
TAATTTGTGATAATGGGAATTTAAAAAATAGTTTACATTCCTTAATTGACATTTATTCGACTTCAGTACAAATTAGTTTAAATGAATTCTAAATGTAAAAGTGAATGCGAAATTGAGGCGAAAATCCAATATTTTTCTATTCATTTCTATCAAATATTTTTTGCACACTTCAATCAACAATGGTTATTGAAGCGTGTTAAAATCCAAACTTGTCCTAATAGCGCATAATATTTAATAAATATTTTGTACATAATTTTAAATATTTTTTGTAATATTTATAAAATATTTGAAAGTCCAATTAAAAAGAAGTAAAAAAAATTTACTATGTATTTAAATATATATTTAAATATATTTATTACATAAAATATTTCCTCTATATTTTTTCGTAAAATATTGTGTCCATATTTTATAAATAATATTTATAAATATTTTAAAATGTGTACTAAATATTTTTTTCACATATGTAGAAAATATTTTGCTCTATTAGGGTGGCATCCGTAGCTTTTCTCACCAAATTCTCTAAAACATCATTGAAATCGACTGAGCAAAAAAATGCAGAAACACCCCCCACCCCCGCGAGCCAATAACCTGCCTCGCATTGTTTGTGTACAGAAAGATCTATTTAGCAAAGATAAAGCAATAAACGATATCTGCAAGGGAGGTGCATAGTCAAATATGTAGCGTAATCTGTGAAGAAATCACGCGCGTTTGATAGCGGAATTGTTCGAGTGGCGCTTAGATTAGGCGCGGTCGTTGAGATAAATTGCGCGAGGTAGCATTGTTTCCGCGATAAAGGTGTTGTTATAACGGAAAGTCTCGCGCGGCAGATTATCGGGATGAATGGGGTTGCCGCGATATTGCTATCGCCATAGTACTCGCGGCGCGAGCGCATTGTTATGGCGATTATGGTTATCTGGCCGTGCCACCAGACGTCTACCGACGATAACCGCGTCATCGGCCAGGATATCGCGCTCGGCTACCTCGCGCTTTATCGATTTTCATTTTCGAAATTAATTGTCACCGAGATAAAGCGACGCCCAATCGTCACGCGGACTTAATTTGGCGCTCGTTTTTTCGCTGCGCCGATAACTCGGGAAATTAATTATATTATTAAATGGGCGATTAAGATAGCGACACACGGATTCGAGAAAGTAAAAATAATAATTTTTTGTATTATTATTTTTTGTATTATTTAACTTTTATTTATTTATTATTGGTTGCGCATTTTTTACTGATTTTTATTTTTTCAATTCGAAATTATTGGATGCAGGAAATGTCGGTTTGCGTTCGACCGATTTACTCGTCGATTTGTTACAACGGCGCGACTGTTTGAGATGGTTTGGAGGGTTTGAAAATATTGAAGGAGGATTGTCACACCTGGCGCGTTGTTATCGGGGCGTTGGGATCGGACATGTAGCGTCTTTTTGCCGTTTTTGTTTCTGTTTGCTCGACGGTTGATGTTAATGTTGTTGTTTCAGGGGGTTCTTGGGGGAGAAACGGGCCACGTGCTCAAACTTTGAAAAAGGGAGAAAAAGTGATACAAGGATGTGACTTTTCGATGACTAGTGGATTTAAAAATATGCGCTGATATTTATTCTATTCGATGATCTATGGCGAAATTTAATTCTGGTTAAAGTAGTTACGTAAGTTCTTAATTAGACTTTGTCCAATTAAGGAACTTTAAACATAGACAGTCAATCGTATTTTGACATCAAAAGCATATTATAAATATGTTTGTCAATGTAAAAATAAGTATTTATGTGAAATGACGTTGGTTCGAAACGAAAAAATCGTCGAATATTGGGAGACTGATAAAATTATTTTCCTTTGATTCAAATCCTTATTTCGTGGGTTCCGAAGATAATGTGTCTATTGACTGGCAGAAATATGCAGACGTTCGGTACATATTTAGCTTTAATCGGCTGGATTTGGGCCTAGATGGTTCCGAATTACAAACACTAGGGTTATTATACTGATTTCACTAAACAGTGAAACTCTTTGTTGGAATTAAATTTACTAATATCACTACCTAAATTATAGCTATTTTATACTCAGAAAAATAATGTATTAGTTCCAAATAAATTCACTTTACCATGACTAAATAATTTATTTGAAATGGTACTACATTAATTATTTATTTGGGATAAATAAATGAATATTAAAAGCAGATAAATAATATTTCTATAAAATAGATGTACGTATTTACACCAAATAAGGAATTATTAACTCCAAATAAATCTTCACTTAGCGTAACTAAATTATTCCAAATAAATGTATTTATTACAGACAATTAAACTATATTTCTGAGTGCAGAGAATGTGTGTATTAAAATTCTATGGTTAGTTATGTACAAAAGATAGACAGGAAATCATACTGTCATTCCAGTCTTCAACTTTAATATTGTCAGATCACTGGCTGTTTTTGTTAGACCCAGAAGATAACAACCAATCTCTGTCTTCGGCCCATAAAACCTCTTCCGTTCAATTTGATTATTAAATCTATTTCTTTCTGCTGCTATACAAATTCTAACAACTTCATTTTTGGTGAAAGCACCAGAAGCACAGAAGTCAATGTAATGAATCGACTTTTCGATTTGATTACAAAAAGTTAATTGAATTTTCAATAAATATCATAATATTTCCGGTTAATTTAAACATCAACAGCTTTTCATTGTACTGATATGGTCACTATAATATCTGATTCCGGAAAAATTAAGATACGTTATTGATTGTCGCTTAATTGTTTTTCGGGGTGGCATTATCGTAACTGCAAAGATACTAGCTTTTTAATTTTTCGAATTGCCTTTATCAACATCGCACTATCGTGTATTTATTGGATTATATGCGATACACGTCTCACACATTGGAACGTGTAAAAAAATCGCTAATTTGCTACATAATTAAGTTTTTGATGTTAAGTATACGCTTCTACATTATATTTCTAACGTAGCACACGTTGTAGAGATGCAGAGGATTCACATCGTAGATGACTTTGTGAACCTATCGCCATTCACCGAAGCAATAAAGCATAAAATTGTTTAATAAACAAACGCGATAAAACAATTCTATCTTATCCTTTGGATATGATCATAAATCCGAATTATTGATCTGCATGTGCTATCTTAATTGGCAACATTTGTTAAGAATAATCTTATATTCCGGTATGTCGATACTTATAATAGATCGAGGATTATTATTGTTTCTCAAATTAATGAACTAGATATAACTAGATTCTGCCGAAAACTTATCGTGTTGAATAATTGTAAACATATGCTATTTATGTAATTTCTTGTTTAGTACACATAGTACACATAAACATACTAAACTTCAGTACAAACTCTCTATATATCTCAGATAGGGAATAAACATTAATTAACCCATCCCTTTCTATCCTAAAAATATTTCCAAAATTTCGCCCTTTTGGACAACCCTAAATTTCTCATAGGTTTCACGCATTTGCGATTACGATCTCCCTAATCTCCAGCAGATAAAGTTTATCTAAAGTCCAAGACGTGTATATTTGGAAACCGACACTTCCTCTCATGAACCTGTCAAAAGGGCTTATCCGCAGCCTATCGGGCACACACGATAAAGCCAATCTTTTCTCACTCGTGGAACCCTTCGTTCTCGCAGACGCTCACGCTGTTTTAATTTTCTCTTTCAGCTCTCGAGGAATACGTGCAGTCTAGTGAGAGCGATCATACGGCGCAAGACGCCTGCGAGACAATAGAGCGCACGGATGCATCCGACGAGAACAACGGGGTGGTGGTGAAATCCGAGGAGAGTCGCGGCGAACAACAGCAGCAGCGGTTGTGCTATTCCAACGGCGACGATGGAAGGGAGGCCGTGGGCGTTTTAGAGGCGGGACAGCCGGAAATGGAAAATGGCGTTTTGGTCGAGGCGAACGCCGCGAATGTGGTCGTCTCAGCTGACGAGACAGACATTGCTGGATACGGGTATCGGGCCATTACCTATGGTCACATCCCGGAACACATTATCCAGGGAAGGTGAGATCAAATAATTAAAATGAGACATGAAATGTCTTAATTGAGGTTAGGGGTCTTAAGGTGATGAATCAAGGCTGCTGCAACGGAGTTAGGGACTTTGTTGTAGGAAAATAATTATTTCTTAACAATGTGAGGATAGCGCGATTCTGTGGTTATGGGCAAAACTTTCTGGCTCTAAACAGTCGTTGTAACAATATGTTTAGAAAATTAATGAATTTTACCTTTTTCTTTATCTCGAAACGCGGAAATATTCATTTCTCATAATTGAACATAGAACTCATTCATATTGTGCATAAATTGTGTGACTAATGTGAAAAAACTGACTTGATTGTACCAGCCATACCTGCATTATTACACCCGTATGGCTGATGCAACATACATTTGCTTGGGACAACCATATGTATGTTTGGGACAAGTATACTTATGTTTGGCGTAACCCACTGTATTTTAGTGTACAATCAGCCATGTTATATTTTATGATAACTATGTGTATACTAATGCCAACCATACATTTTTTTCAGTGTAGATATCTGAGTTTCCATATTGTTGGATTTTCAAAAGTCTGTAATATCGGTAATTACGCTTTCGGCACGGTCTTAATTAAGACGTTTTATGTCTTATTTTAAGACACTTACCTCCTGTCTCTTCAGAATTGATATAACGTCTTAAAACGGGGACATAAAGGACAAAAATGTCTTAATTAAGACGTTTGAAAAGTTATTTTCATAACATGTTGTGAAATATGTTATTGTCCTACTATACTGTTAAAAAGCAAATAAAAAATATTATGCATTATTATCCGGAAAAGTGAAAACAATAAGATAAAGTAGATCAAAATAAAAAATTGATAATAATACGTTGAGAATATAATAATACGCAAGCTGAACCCTTTGGAATTTGACGATCATTAATGGCTCGTTTAATTATTTTGGTAGAGAATGTCTGCAATGAATGGTTTACAAGATGATAACGATTTCAATGGTGTCGTTACACATCCAAGGTTATTTTTGTTAGCCATTTGTTTTGCTGAAGTATATTTTTTTAATAAATATTCCCGATTCCTGCGGAATATTCCGTACAGATATTTTTCTGCTAATTATTTTTCATTTGACACATAGTACGATGTTTTGTGAAAGACGAGGAAAATGTGTTATACTTCAATTAACGTAATAGTAGAAAATGTTTTCTGAGTAGTAGGTTTCGCAATCAATCGAAAATCGTTCAGCAATTTTCGGAGAACAGTTTAACATTCGAAAGTTTATCAAAAAAAGTGTCCTCGAGAAACATGCACTACTTTAACATATATATGAAAAGGTCGCATAAATCTGGTGTTTACATTTTTTATTTACAATTTTCGCAGAGGTTACATGCAGTAGTCACATTTTTTTCTGCGTGTGCATTAAATCTAAAAAATATTTACACTTAACGATACTTTAATGTTGCATATAAAAAATGTGTTTTACAAATGCATCGAACAAATGTAAACTTGAATACACCAAAGAAAAGAAATTCGAATAATTATTAGAAACAATCATTTTTACTCTTTTCACGCCTTTAATTTCTTCTGATATCTTTTTTAATCTCTATCTTATCATCATAATATTAACTATTAGAAATAAATAAAAAAAATGTTAAATAAGAACTCTAATAACGGTAATAATTTGATTCAGAGAACATATTGATACTTATGTAGACCTTAATCTATTCATCAAAATGATCTTATAAAACGTTTTTCTCCCTTTCCTTCAACGTTCAGATTCCGATATCCGTGCACTTTAATGTTATTAACGGCACTTCTTCGGCGCATTCCTTTGAAAATCCCAATTTTTTCATTCTGAAATTATTCGATAAGCGAGTCTGGGCCAAAGAAAAGCCGCCGTCTAAGGGCGCCTTTCCCAGATTACTGAAATTTCTGTCTCAAGCTTGCATCCTCTTTATCAGCGCAGATAACACATATTTCAATATTTGTCAAATACGTTATACATATTTAGCATCTAATACACACAAATACGTTTATCTTGTTTCCTTCTTTTGCATTACGCAAATAGCTCTGGACATCGACATGTCTTTTCGGCGCGCGGGTATCAAATGTTTGCACAAGGATTTTTTCCGGGGCGCATCCCTGCAGACCCCGCCGACTAATTAAGGGAATGCCACAACCAGCTTATAAGTCGCTCTACCAGTGTACTTAGAGGCTATCCGCAATTTTATCAGCGAGTCGTAAATCTTTTGGTAGATTTCGGCTGCTCGTGGTAAACGTTCCGACCGAAACAATGGAGCCGTATGATTTCAATGATATGGTCTCGAATCGAAGAAAATGAAGCAACTTTCAATTTGGAATGGAAACTTTGAGTGGAAATGAGACAAACGAGTGTGAAAAAGAGAGGCAGTTGATGGACTCGTTACTTTTAGTTGCAATTCAGACGACCTCGATAAAAATGCGAATAATTTTGAGCTGCATTGACTTTTAATTAGCACCCACCTCAAACCGTTTGGATTTGTACGTCATCCGTATCTTAGCGTTTTGTTTTGCTATCTCTGCATTAAGGTGCGCTATCGGAATTCCGTAAATAGAATTTATTAGTTTTATTCTCTTGCAATAAGCAATACACGAATTTCACATTACGAACTGTGAATAAAAATAGCGAAGCTATTTTACATAATTACAGACAATTTTTCTACAGAATTAATTACATAAATTGGCAGTTTTTCCATTGGTATTTGGGAATTGTTTTTTGGAGTATGAAGAATGGGGCATTTCCATTTTGGTTCATTTGGAAATGTATTAGTAAAACAGTTACACAATATTAGCTTGAACTTTCATAATGTTACGATTCTCGGTACACCATTTAATCACGCAAGTTAATTAGATGTTTATGGGTCATCAATTTATTTTTATCACGTCACTGAAGAATGCACCCTAACAATTAGTTTCGTGCGCCGGCAGTTTAAAAATAAATAAAAAGACGTGAAAATCGACACGACGGATTCGAAGGTAGCTTAATAAGTCTACAAAAAGCTATTAAACCGCTCATTATTCAATGCGACGATTGACTATCTCGAGACCGAATTACATTGTTATAACGATCACTTATATTTATTGCTTCTTCCGATTATTTATACGAATTTCGAACAACCATAATAAGTCGTTGTATTTAAAGAAACAAAGTAGGCCATCTGATTTTATAATATTATGAATAATGATGTAAGTTTGACCAATTTTTCCGACGTTGTCAATTTAAAAAGTTTTCCTTCAAAGTACCTGAAAACATAGACGCCGGATATTTTAAGTGTCAAATTTCACTAATTCTTAAACGAAATCCACGTGTTGCTTTTATTACCATCATTTTCCAATTAACTCCAATTGCCGAGCGATAACCTTCACTTGTTACAAAATAATCTAAATCCCTATTCAGGTATTTGTATACATCTGCACATTTATCTCATTAGGATTAACAAAGGGTTAATCCTAATGAACCATCCTATCCCGTATAATTTTCCGAGTTAAGCTCCTGCTTAACCTTAAATACAACCGGCAAGTATTGCTGGTGGTGCATATGTTTACTTTCAAGGGCTTGGAACTCTTTCAAAACAAATCCCTTTCAATGAAGGGCTACCGTTTAACCGTGTCCAATGCGTATTACCTTTCCGAATTAGTCGAACAAAAGAGACGGGACAATTGACTCTGACTAATTCATTTGCACTCATCCTGGTTCCTTACAGATTAGGTTTTTCTATTTGATGCGATATTCGAAATTATTCCGGTACCTTATCGATGACAATTATGGAGCATAAACTTAGAATGTACACCGGGAGAAAAAAGCCATTGACCAAATTATCTTCATAAATAACATGTAAACATGTAAACATCTCCGAGCATTGCTCAGTTTAACCATCAGATTATTCTTCATATTATATGAAGAATAATCTGACTACTACTATTACTATTTTGGTTTATCGTGTTTTTGTATAATTATAATTGTTGTTTTTCGATTACTAAACTACTTATAAAAAATGGCGTTTCTTCTATATACACTGAGAAAAATGCAATTAGTTGCTACAACCATGAAAAACTGGTTGCCGAAAAAAATTGGTTGGAAAACCATTTTAATAATCAGGTCAACCATTTGTTTGCTGCAATGACCAAAACATTAATTGTTTTGCAGAACAATTATTTTTTATGGTTAGTTTAGACGCCGATCATAATGATATTTTCAGTAAACATACATAATTTCGAGGGAACCGTATTTTTGTTGGCCTAATTACTGAAATAGTTATATGAACTAGTAAATATAGTGATGTCAACTATAAAAAATTTATATAAACAATTAAAATAGTTATACCAACTATAAAAAATAACTATTTTTCTGCTGTCCTAACCCTTCTTATGGTCATAAAAAAGTTATATCAGCTATTCAAATAGTTATATCAACTATAAAAAATGTCCATTGTTGTGGTGTACTATCCATTTTTATGGTCGCCCTGACCAATTTTCATTGTCCTAACCATTTTCATTCTTGTCATCACCATCTTTTATTGTTGTTATGACCATTCTTTGGTTCTCATAACCATTTTTACGATGGCGTTTATCAATTTTATGCTTCCGATAACCATTTTATGGTTACAATAACACTACATTTAATGGATTACTTTAACTACATTTTCTGGTTGCCTCCTAAAGTACCCTTTTAATAGATGGAAATACTAAGATTTTCTCTTATTGCACTGAGAGAAATTACAATAACTCCCATCAAAACTCCGGAATGATTTATCCAAAATTTTTGCTTCATCACATTCTTCTAATAACAGTTACCCAAAATTCTAGAAACGGTTACAAAAATCTCTCTCAGTGCAGATTTACTCTACCCCTAACCTAACCAGCCAGCAATGCCTTCGAACGTGGACGTGCCACTGACTGGGATTTTGTTGCAGGGCCTACATGGCCGAGGGCGGTAACATGCGCGAGGAGGGCGAGCAGGGCCAACAGGTGGCGCAGCCCCTCCACCAGCAGCAGCCGCAGCCGTACGCGGTGCTACATCAGGCCCATCCATATGTCTTGCGGCTCGGCGCGGACGCTCAGGTCGAGGGTGGGGAGAGCCAGGCGTCGGCCCCAGTCGCGATTCGCCATGTAGCCAGCAATATGTCTCAGTCCACGATGAACCGATTCGGGAACGAGAGCCTCTCGTCGAGCCAGAGCCACGCGCACCAGACACACTTGTCCGCCGACGAGGACCCCGCGGCTCGGTTAGCCATGCGCAACAACGGCTTCGGCGTTCTCTTCCCGAACATGTCCGCGGCCTCGAACGCCACCCCGCACCACCACCACCTGGAGGACATCGTCCCCGAGGACGGCTCCGGGTACCTGCAGCAGCAGCTCCGGGCCGCGGCGGACGTCACCCCGAGTCCCCAGCCGCTCCGCAACGGCAGCTCGCCGGGCTCGAGCGGCAGTCCGCAGAAGGAGTCGCTGTCTTCGCCCCACAACTCGCACAACGACAGGACCTACAGCCCGGGAGGCGAACAGGCGCGGATCCAGAGTTTCACGCACCTCACCGCCATGCAACCCCCGGCGACAGTGCAGGCTCACCAGATCCAGGAAGGCGAGAGGGTCGGGGAACACCTGCACATGGACAACATCTATGTGTACCATCAGGGAGGACACCATTTGGAGCACGAGCAGCCGATCACCTCGTCCCATTCGCCGGCTCATATGCCAAGGTGAGCTTTTGGCAAAATTATGGGGGTAGGAAAGGAAAGTGGTTCGTTGGTGTTTCATTTTGGGATACTGGAACAGTTTTGGTGTTTCATTTTGAGACATTGAATCATCTTTGGTGTTTCATTTTGAGACATTGAAATACGTTTGGTGTTTCATTTTGAGACACTGAAACACCTTGGGTGTTTCATTTTGAGACACTTAAACACCAAAGCGTTTAGTTTTTAATCAGGAGTTTTTGTTTTGAGACCCTTTTCGTGTCTACTAGAAGAATCAGTTAAAAAAGTGTCGCAGTGGTATTTCATTTTGAGTCATTGAAACATCTTAGGCGTTTCTTCTGGGTAAAATTGTTTCGTTTTGAGACACCTTTCGTGTCTACTATATCAAAGTGTTCCAAAATGAGAGACTTGTTTTTGTAGTGATTATGGTTTGTGACAATTATCTCGATTGAGTTAATTAGCATTTCGCAGGAGATGCTCTTATGGAACAGTAATGGAACAAATTTATCATGCAAAAATGATGTCGAAATACAATAGACTATTTAATCTCTGGGGTACTGAGTTTATATACGCAAACTCAAATTATAGTTTCAATGAGTTTCGATGAAGTGAGAAGAATGCCAAAAAATAGAAAATGTTACGAATTTAATATTTGGCATTTTAGGGGATAGTTTAAAGAGGACGATTTTTATGAAACAAACTACCGTTTCGATTCGTGCAGTCACATGTCGAAACAGTTGAAACTGCTGCTTTTGTATTAATACCAAATTAATAATGGCTGGTATTTTTAGAGCCCGGCGTATTTTTGCTGCATGTTGCAATTTCTCGGTCGCGCTTTTTCGTATATTTCGTTTTGTATTTGTATAAATATCATTTGAATGCGTTATTCTTGTCGTTAGATTTTAAAATGGACTAATTTTCGTACTCAAATAGAATACGCTAGAACCTCCGGAATTACAGCTCAGTCGTAATTACAATTACGCCGGGCACGGTGGAAACGATAAGTATAAGTTGAAATTTAATTGAAAAAATGAAGGCGCGTTTTGTTCGATAATCATCGTTGTGGTCGCGTTGCAGTAAATGGCGAGACTGATAAGGAAACGCGCGTGTATTGCCGTCAAAAGTTGAAACTCGCGGGGCTAAAGGCGATGTATACGGTGAATACGTTTTTTCGTATTTATCGAAAAGGCCGTAAAAATCGCGGAATTACAATTAGATTTACAACTTGTTGCCAATTAAGTAGGTTTTTATACCGAAAATATTTATTTAATGTTATAACTTCAGAGAAATGAAACCTATTAATATTACTCTTAACTATTTTTAATGAATCAAGCGTATTAGAATTTTATTGATCAAATTATCGCGTTATCGGTTTTAATGGGCCCAATATAATCTGATTCCTCCAAGACATTAAGATATACGAAAAATCACCGTACTTGTTTGTTTATTTGTGTTTTTAGTTATCAGTGCAAATAAGTAAACTTACCTGCGCCAAAACTACCGTTGGTTTCCAACATCAGACATCGATTTACTTAACGCAAAGTGTAGTTAATGCACTCTGTCAACTAGTCAAAATATGTTGAGTTTTCACAATCGATATTTCAATGGCTCAATTAAACTGTTTTCCGAAACACAGGCTTAAGATAAAGGAATAGAAATAAATCACGATCATAGGCTGGTGCTTTTTGGGTTCGAAGGATTAAGCACGTAATCCGGTTCGAAAAAACCCAAACAGTATTGTAATTCTTCTCGAAGATTTTTGTCCAAGTGGGAAAATGCACAAAATCGTTCGCGCGTCCAAATCGCGGGCCAAAATAAAACAAAAACTTGTTTGTTCGAGAGCTTAAAGGGGTTAGAGAGTTTAGAGAAACAAGGGGTCCTATGCTAACAGCGTTTTTTCTCGATCGAATTCGAACTTCGGATTGAGATCGACCGGTAATGAGCATTGCTGTATTATTGACAAGCACCATGCCGATTTTTTCTGTTTTATCGACTTTTTAATTTTTTTTACCTTTTTCAAACACAATGAATATTTTAAATTTTTTAACTATTGAAATTTCTTTTGCATTTCTTTACTGAAAATTCCGTTGAATAATAAACTGAATGTAAAACAAATTATTTATTTTTCTATCTGCATTCACTGCACATCGATTAAGCATATAAACGCATTGAAACGCAGTGTTCGTTTTCGATTATGGGATTCTTTGAAAGGAACAAGTGTGAATGGTGTCAATCAAAAAAGGGCTACGGATTCCTGCAGTTTATTAATGAGATTAGCTCTTAAGAGGAAGCAAGTAGTAAGATGCGTGCCACGTGTCAAGAAACGCAATCGAGCTGAAAGGGTTCTATGAGGCTCCAACGGAAGCTGCATGTGTCGTATCAAGACTCACGAAGCATCTGGCTGAGTCATTTGTTTGTACCTTTAAGTGGGCAATTCAATTTTTATTTATGGTTACCGTCATTGATACGCTCAAAATGAACCCAATTTATAACATTTATACCAATCTCTCAAATTAATCCGTCGATTTACATATAGTTCATATAATTTCATAATTCAATGAGAGTAAGTCGAAAAGAAGAATACGTTGAAAAAATAAGAAAACTCAAAAACCCTACGCAGAATCCTTAGGACCACACTATAAGGTATCGCGATCCCTTGGCGCAATATATCAATCCTGTCGGTAGGTAAAAAGAAAAAGTTCATTAGCTTCGCAATACACCAACTAATGAACGCAGGGTTCAAAGTTAAGTTATGTAAAATGAGGGTCAGACCACGAGTTTTATCTCCAGTCATCCGAGGACAATGATTTTTCGCTTTGTACGAAACTTCCCCATCCCGTTTTTTGGTTTATGGCGCACTAAATTACCGAATGACTAAGTCCGTCGGTCCTCGAAACTTTTTGGGTGGAAAGTGGGACAGTTAAAAAAGGATTCAACCGTGTACCTATTGGGTATTTGTATTCGGTGCGAGGGTTGATTTACATTTCGGTCAAAGATACTATGCGAACGGCTGTACTAATTGTTGATACTTGCGGAATATTATCGTCGCATTACCATAATTAAGCTGTTTGAACGAGTTTATCGAGTGAAATTTGTGGATACGAGTGGCGTGACTCACAACTCGAAAAAAAGAGAAAGAAAATAAAATTGACGAAAAAGCGAAGGAAAAAGAAAAGGAAAAACTGTATAGGAATGGTGTAGCTTGGTGAAAACACATTTTCCCATCCCACAATATTGCTTTGCAATAAAATATCACTTGAAATTATGAAAAAATAATTAACCACGATTTTTAATAGTTTTTAAAAAGAAGACATTGTGGAAAATTCTTGATTTAAATGGAGTACAAACTGATGTTACTTCCAAAGACGCAGATCGATTTCACATCTAGTACCTTTTACCTACTAAGCGTGTCAATAATTACGGTTACCTCGATAAACACAAGGTGATTGTAGATCTGCTAAATAAATGAGGAAACCGGGCCTTTTTCGCTGTAAATCATTCCTGGCACTTTTCCAGAATTTACGATTCCTAACCAATTTTCGGTTTTAACTCGGTCTCTTCTTTTGCGTCCAAAAAGAAGAAATTTGTCTGTTCCTCTATAGTAAAAAAATCCGTTTTTTGATCGAAATCATATTTTCTTAATTGATTTCATCAGTCGAGTCACTCCCATCAAAGTGACGATATCACTGATACTTTTTGGAATCAATTGCATCTTTGCAACCTGTAACCTTTTTGAGTTCGTCATTACTTTTTCCTAGAAAAACGCTCGAGGTTTTCTCTCGTAGCAGTGGACCCTGCCACTGATGACTCATAGCCTAACCTAGGTCCATCAACCCCTGAATAAGGTGCAAAAAGTGACGTCACTGAATGCACCTTACTTTTCACCATTCCCTCCAACTGGCCAATGGTATAGCACAAGTACATTTTGTCGAAATATTGTACCTCCTTCCAGCAAAACAGTCTAATCCTGCCATTTTCAGTGTTTGTTCGCGCACTAATCCTCGCAGCAAAAAATATCTTTTGCATGATGGCCTGAGATGCCAAGCACTCGTCATTCGCTTGGTCTCGGAGTGGGGGGGACTGCGCCCAAAGGTGGATGCCCAAAGAAGGGGCAAGTTTCTCGATGGAAGGGATCGAGGCCTCCGAGGAGAAACTCCGATCACCTTTAGGAGGGTCGTTTCAACTTCTTATAACTCAGTCGCGATTCGGCCGATGTTACACGCGTGACGCCTGATTCATGTTCGCAGCCTAAGTGTCTCCGGCCCCACGGTACTCAGACAGTATATATCAGCAAAACAGCTTCAAAGCCATGTAGTAAGTCTCGTAACCAAGCCCGAATTATTTCCGCGCGAACCCGAAAATGTCGATCGGGAAATCGGTGTGATAAGACTGTGATAACCCCTGTTCTTCACCTTCGACCCAGAAAAAAGTGGACTTTTTGCCAGAATTGTTTTTTCCCGAATTCGATTGCGGGGTTTGGCTGAAACGTGAAATCCGGGACAGAAATGACGGCTCGTGAGAAGACAGATAGCGCGAGACTGTGGAATCTGCACCCCGCGTCGGAATGTCGGAACGAGTGTTGGATTTCGCGGGCCGAGGCATACTATATGCTCGGTCTGCGGGATCGTGTCGCACGGATTTCGCCGGTTGCATAATCGCGACACTAGTCGAATTAGACGTGAGGAATTGTGCGCGGGAATCGGGAATGGCCGGCTGCGTGCAGTTCTCAAGGGTGGCGTTTCTGCGAATGCAACCGGAGAAATCGTGGCGACGTTTTATGAGATTATTAAGCAGGAAAGCAGAGCACTTGGGAATCGACGTTTTGATAAATCCTTTAATTGCACTCAACGTCTCTGCGTCTTCTCGATTTTTCGACGGATTTATCACTCGATTTTTTAATTCTCTCTCCAGATCTTAGTCTGGAGAAAAAAAAATGATCTCCAGGTTCCTCTAAGAGGGTTCATCGAAATTCGTCGAGTGCTTTCTGTTTTCTTAGGCGGATGACTTTTTGCGTGATTTTATTAATCGGGTCGCAATTTCGGAAGCGGCGTCAGGAAGCTGTATTTCATTTTCATGACCCACGTGCTTGACGAGCGGGTTTAAGCTGATTAGATATTTACACGCCAGGCACTTAATGCCTTCCAAAGGCGCACTTCCGAGACAACGAAAACCGCTACGCTCCATTCATGAGCGGCTTTTCGCTGCGATAGTAGATCGCCCGATAAGCGCCGCGTCACATCAACAGTTTCATTTAATAACCGAATTGCGTTTTTGCGCAGACACCTCATCGGTTCGAGAAACCTTCTAGCGTTTCTTTTACGTTCAAATTCACATTTTCGATCCTGGCAACTGACCTCGCGCAATTAATTCAGCTGAAAGAATTATCCGGAATTATGAAAAATCGGTAATTTTGCAAATGAAGGAACTGGATAATTGCGCGTATCTAAGTGACGAGACAATTCATTAGGTTTCCGAACTCTGGCGAGATTTATCGCGATCGTCAATGAGGCCATAATGTAGACTTTGTCTCCGCGAACTTACTCATCGTTAGTCTGCTCGAAACGATGTCTAAAACGTGAAGAGGAAAAAAAGCTGGCTTTTGAAAAAATTGATTTATGCGTTTTTGACATTTAGTCGGCAATTTTTACGCATTTTTAAGTGTGAATTTTAAATGGAATTGCACGCGTTTGAATAGTAAAATATTAAGAGTTTTTTGTGACGCTTATATTTTGCTGTAAAGCGATCAGGGAATGCGGTGCCGCTGTGAAATAGTATCCGATCAGATAAAAGATTGATATTTTAATTTTGACTTTGTATTTTCATCGATCGCAATCTGGTAAAAGAGTTTACTTCGTTCACTGAAAAAAATTGTTAGAAAACCCTTTTACGCTAAGAAGATTCCACTCATAATAAGAATATTCCACTTATTAGAA
>JABFPB010004064.1:0-15660 GCA_022817645.1 Ceratoteleas bidentatus | reverse complement strand
CTAAATTTTATGAAAATTGGTCGAAAATTGGGCGCCAAGGAGCACGTTGAAAATGGCCTTTTTCGGATACATTTTTACAAATAAACAAAAAACAATGCACTTTTTTCCACATTTGATCCCAGTTTCTTTAAGCGGGGGTCAAGGGCTATCATTACACACAAAATCATGGTGATCGGTTGAAAAATGACGAAAATAGCCATTTCACTTGCGATACCCCTTAAGACATTCTGTCATATGCTTGGAAATTTAACCCAGATATTATACATTTTACTATATTTAACAGACGTATTTGATTTATGTGATTGATTATGTTATTAACTTTTGTTAATAACATAAACTACATTTTTATAAATGTAAAACCCGCAAAGAAAAATGAATTTTAAAATGAATTATCATTAAACAAATTACGCGTCCACCATAACATTTGTCCTTCTACTGAGCATCAAGTACTCTCAATGCCTTTTTCTTTTTCTTAATACTTTCTTTGTATCGCTGTCTCTTCGATGTCTTCTTTTACTTCGCCTGTCAGTTTTCGAACGTTTCTTATTTTTGATTTCTCTTTTCTTTTCCATTCTGTCTTTATGACCCTTTATGCTGTTCTTTTTCTTCTTTCTTTTTTCATGTACATTGTGGTTTTCTTTATCAGATTCCTATTTAAGACAAGTATTTGTCTTTATGGGTTAAACAGGAAGACTGAATACATTTTTAAGGATTAATCGAAATTCAGCAAAAAAACGTAAGAATGTAAACTTACAATAGTTCCAAAAATTAGTAACATTATTTTAAAATAATGTTACTAACTTTGCTTGATTAATGTTTATAAAAATTCCGATATTTCACATTATAATCCACTAAATTTGGAACTTTGGAAAATGTGGAAAAATAATTATCGAAAAAATCGATTTATAATTTCTTTCCAGCATAAATAACAGTTGTTAGTAACACATTAATTTATTGTTTAATTATTGTTAAAAATATTAAATAATTAAAACAAATCTCATACACGGAGAAAAAAGATTGTGTTACTGCGATCAAATGATTTGGTTGAAGCAATTTAGTGGTGACAACCAAATAATTGGTAGGAGCAACCAAACGTTTTAGTTAGGTTTGATCAGCTTCATCAGGCACGGCGGTCATCGACAACCAAATACTTTTGTTGTCCATTTTTGGTTACTTCAACCAAATAATTTGGTTGTTACATATGATTCAATACGTACTCGTCGCATGTTACATGAAAGAATCACGTATCCTTAGAATGTCGGTCTGTGAGACCGCTATGCCGTATAAACTATATTTAACAATAATTTATTAAGAAATTTCGTGAAATTATAATCAAATATGTTTCGAACATTAAAAAGCATTGTGAAACAAATATTTTTATAATTATTTATTTATAAATGGTTACATAACAATCACAATCAGAAAGATATTTTTCTCAAAGTTATAGCGAAAATCATTTTTGTTAGCGGTCCCACAGACCGACATCCAGGGTTAAGGGTTAATAAATTTCCAAAACCGTCAATATAAAAAAATTGAAGTGATCTCTTGCAGAAATAAATACTCTGAAAATCTCTGAAAAAGTATGACAGTTCCAATTATAATAGATTTTCAGAGATTTTCAGACTTAAATTACAAAGTCCGTAAATCTCTGAACAGCTCTGAAATTCTCTGAAAAGCTCCGGAAATCTCTGATAATATATATGTCAACTTGAGGTACAGCTTTTGGATCATTTTTAAATGTACAACTTTGGCCAAGTGGTTATACTTCCAGACTTCTGCTTCACAGGTCGTGGGTTCAAGTCCCATCTATGACATTATTTTTAATAATGGTATCACACTTTATCAGAGCTTTTCAGAGAGTTCCAGAGAATTTTAGAGTGTCTCAGCGATTTTTCAGAGAATTACGGATTCTGTAATTTAAGTATAAAAAACTCTGAACATCTCTGAAAATCTATCATAATTGGAACTGTAAGACTTTGTCAGAGTTTTCCCGATTATTTCAGAGTTTTTCAGAATAATTTTCAGAGTTTTTCAGAGATTTTCAGAGTTTTTTAAAGTATTTATTTCTACAAGAGATTCCTTTGAAAATATCAGCTTTTCGACCCATACATCTTCCCTATTACATATTTCTCATTTCCCACCTCTTTTCCTACCCACTCGTTTCTCCCGTCATGTCACTCGCACCACTCAGCGTTCAAATTTCCCGCCCGAATTCAAACTGCGCCAACCCAGCGCACCTCCGCCTCCCCGTCGCACCTCTCTGTCAAGCGTGATGTGTCGCTGAAACTTGTGTCGAGCCGTATCCCAAGCACGCTTGGCACACGTTCCGGTCGGCGATATCGCGGCCCACACGGACCAGCACGACTTCCCCGGGCTTTATGACTTGTAAATAAAATGGGTGAGTCGCTCAGGGCCACGCGGCACCCGGGTTCGCCGCAGCCCTGTTCCGCTTGACAGGTTGCCGTGTTCGCGCACCATTTCATGCCAGTTTCTCTTGTGTTTTGACACCTCTAACCGAGCTCTTTTCAGGCGGCATACTCAGCTACTTTCGCAACCTGTTGGGCAGTCGGGAAATGCGCATTTTGATCCTCGGCCTGGACGGCGCCGGGAAGACCACGATTTTGTATAGGTAAGCATCGTTATCTCCGTTCACACGTTGCCGAGTCACTCTTTATTTACATGACAGATAGCGTTTGTCAGAAGCCTTTTTCAGCCCGATTTTCGAACGGAAATTGCAGTTTTCCGTTTCCAAAGTTTCAAGGACTTTGGAAACGGGACTTGAAGCGAAGAGTGTAACGTTTGTTTGTGATTCGCAGATTACAGGTTGGCGAAGTAGTCACGACGATACCAACGATCGGATTCAATGTAGAGCAAGTGACGTATAACAATTTAAAGTTCCAAGTCTGGGATTTAGGAGGACAAACGAGTATAAGGTATTTATAGGAGGGTTCGGGGTGTAAGGTGTTATAAGACAAATTGTTATTGTGGAAATGGCAGTGTTAGTTTGTAAATTTGTTGATCAAATATGCAGCAGCATTTTAGAAGTTGGGGAGTTTTAGTGAAAATGAGGATTGCGATAATGATTATGTTTGTTCATTTCAGACCGTATTGGAGATGTTATTACTCCAACACAGATGCTATAATTTATGTAGTCGATTCAGCGGATAGAGATAGGATAGGCATATCGAAGGAAGAATTGCTGCACATGTTAAGGGTAAGTGATGACATAAGCACATATGAGTATTTGATCTGCGATGGTTTTGAATGTCAGGGAAATTTCAGCTTGGAAACGATGATGTAGTGTTTTAAATCTGAAATGTGATTGGATGAAAGTTAAATTGCGTGATTTAAAATGGTTCACGCGCAATTATTAAATTTTCATTGAGGATACCTAGACATTGAAAGTAGTTCTTTGAATACATTTGCTTGCAAAGAGATAAGGTATAATAACGGTTAATAATTAAATATTTGTACAATGCGAGTATATAAACACAATACTATTGCAAGGAAGTTTCACTGCTGCTCTTATCATTTAATTGTCTGATTGCTGCAACTGGGACTGAATCATTTTTTTCTAGTTATAATCAACATGAGTAGGATTATTTTTAGGTTCAGCAATAAAAATACTTCTATTGTATCCCTTGTTAAATAATCCGTTACTTCTGACTGAATCTTATTAAAATTCGCATTAAAACTAATAGAGTTGGATTAGAAACTTATCCATACTAATCACGTATTAAATATTATTGAATTATATTGAAAAGTGATCGTTCTTTATATTAAAGAATGAGCAATTTAGTTTGATTGCAATCAATAATGGTATTTCCTATAAAAAACAATCAGATTTTAATTATATATCCAATTGCCATGGTTAATAAAATAAGCAAACTAACAATTATTTCGTATACATTAATCAGATTGGAGAAACTTTAATAGGGAAATTTATTGGACTAAAGTTAAATCTGATTACATTTGTTAATCAAACTGTATATAAAACCAAGCAAAATATTACTATATTATTGAAATGATAATGTATTAGTTGTTATGTAATGTTAGATAATGTAGCTAATGTTGTTAAGACATTTCCTTGAACCATTCAAAAATGTTTTAATGTTAATTAGTATAAGCAAATGAAAACGAAAGATTTGTTGAAATATGTTTCTTTTCTTTATAAAGTTGAAAATAGAATAATTTTTATGAAAAATAATAGAAAATAGAATATTTAAACTTAAACTGTGTTTATGAAACATTTCTTTATTTTGTTTTGTTTTACTATACAGTAACTGTATCATCAACCGCTGTATAGATACTTTTTTACTCAAAACTATGAATTGAACATTACGTATAAATAAAATCTGCTTAAAAGTAATGGAATTCTGTTGCTCATTTAACTCACTGTTGAAATTTCACAGGTTAAAAATAATTAACCTGTATTTTAACATATGTTTTTTCAAAGCTTAATGTTTATTTCAACTTTGAACTTTAAATATATTCAAGTAACGACGTTTCTTTTCCGTTACTTTAGTCTATAATAATTGTTATACATATAACCGTGTAAGAAAGAGGGGCTATTTTTTTTAATATTTCAAATACAAAATTTAATATTTATTTTCAATGTTTTATGTGTGAATCTTAAATTGATCAACAACATTCCTGTAATGTATATTTATACAGCAATTAATATAAATATATATAAATATACACAATAAACATTGAACTTTGTTTACCGAAATATATGGCGCATTCCATGTACCAATAATCAAGCAAAATTTCAAAGACCACCAAATCAGCTGAAAGTAGGAAGTTTTGAAATACTTTAAAAATATTATGGATGATAATGATTGTTTTTATCTCAAACTGGTTCAAGATATATCCATATGAAGTTCCAACTAAAACGGAAAAACTGATATTTTTGACATTTAACATTGCGAAAACTATTCGTTGTACGCAAAAAAAATGTAAGAACGGACAGAACAGATAATGAGTTGAAGCTTTTAAAAATATTTCTTTTCAGGAATCAAATTACAACGATGAGCGACACTTACGATTTTGTTCAATTTGGCTCAAATGATACACATTTTATGGGGAATAATTGTTAAAAATTGCAGAATGGTATCTTTACTGACCATAACATGTGTAAATTAATTTGCAACATTTTACACTAAATTTATTAAATGGAGAAGTGGAGTATCAGTAAGTGGAGAATGAAAAATTAAATGAATTTTGACCAAATATACCGAAAGTGATCAAAATCGTAGCTATCGCTCATCCTTGATATTTGATTTGAAAATGTCATTTAGTTGTAAACTAAGGATGAAGTGCTACCTTTCTAAAAAAATGTTTAAAAACTTCAACTCATTACATATTTTGTTCGTACTTACAATTTTTTACCTTCGACTCGAGATATTAAATCCCGTTTTTGAGATTTATCTATATTTATCTTTCCCTGCAGGAAGACGAGCTGCAAAATGCGATCTTAGTTGTACTCGCCAACAAACAGGACATGGCCGGTTGTTTGAGCGTCGCCGAGGTGCACCAAGCCTTGGGACTGGACGCGCTCAAAAACAGGACATTCCAAATCTTCAAAACGTCGGCGAAGAAAGGCGAAGGCTTGGACCAAGCGATGGATTGGCTGTCTAACGCGCTGCAGGTCCGAAAATGATCACCGCCGCAACCGACGATTTGTTATGAAAGCCTTACAAAAAGACTAGTCACCCGACTGTCGCTTGACGCAATTCTTTGAAACGAGGTGCAGGGCGAGTGTCACCAGTCAATCCGTAAAGAGAGGCAACGACGAGTCGAATCTTAATTCCCATTGCGTCTCTTTCACCGGATTCCCTCGCATTTAGTCTCATTTCAATCGACAATTGTGACCATTTTGTGGCCAACTCAGACACAGACAGAAGACGATTCGTAGTGGAATTATAAGATTGTATAAACAGAGCTACCGAACCGTGTAATAGAACGAAAAAATGAAGATGAATGTTGCATATGAAGAACAGTTTTGACTAGGAATGATTGCTTCTCCGGGACTATTCCGAAGAATGGTCGCAATGCATAATATCCGTACAATTGTATTTATATTATAAGCTCAAACCGTTTTGTACTACGTATATAGTAAGGTTTACGAGACGTTTTGGAAAGATGTTATTCTTGTCATACTGTTGGATTACATATTCATGCAATGTTCAACTTTACTTTTGCCTTTTTACACCGACTGGTATAATTCCGTGTGAAAGCTTATAATTTCATTGGCAAGTTTGTTTCTGTGTGAACTTTTGTACCCGGAGGACATTTACACGGCATTTTTATTCATGTAAAGAGTGAAGTTCAAAATTCGTCGCATCAGAGACTTCGATATCCGAGAATTCTTCGTTGTACAGAATTGAACAGATATTACATATACAAAGATTTACGTAACGTCACTTGAACCAGTGTAAATTCATTTTGAGACCAATTAAATGTATATTGAGCAGCAGAGTCTTTGTTCATTTTGCGATTTCCTTTAGATCAAGTCTTTTACAACAATTTGATTTACGATTGCCGAATTTCAGTTAATTATTCCTTACTTATTTATTGTGGAATGAAGAAAGTTACTCGGAAAACTTAATTATAATTAATAAATAAGTTTGAATTAATTTATTTGATAAAATTAGATTTTAAACGTACTTGAGGTGATTCATAGTTATTTAATGATTAAATAATAAGGACTACACAACAAATCATTGCTTTCTGATATTAATTTTATTTTCACTTGCTAAACAGGTAGTAAAAATATAATATAATTTACAACACAAATAAAGATAGGCCTCTATTAATACTTGTAATCAGTTTATTGCGAGTATAAAAAATTTTGATTTATTAGAACGACTCAGAATTATTGGATTTTCTAATTCCCCAAGTCTCGAGTCCACATGCATCAAAATAAAAAAATGTGACAATATTATAATTCCTCGACATCAAAATTAATTTGTCTATTTTATTTGTTATTATTAATTTTGTCATAAATTTGTACAAGTTAATCAAATTAAAATACTTGAAAATAAATTTTTCGTTTGCCACTCAAAATGAATTTAATCATCGTCTAAAATGTTTTTGCCAACTTAAGATTTATCTTATTTTGAACATGTGGTTTCTCTTCTCAAGACTTAATTTAACCTATTGACTGCATTTGTCAATGACACTGGATAAATTTACACTTAAATACAATTGAACTCTAGCAGTCGATAGGTCATAAGAAAAGTCAAATTTGGATGTGTATTAAATTTCGACTTAAGTCAAAACTAAAGAGTGTTTTAGTGTCTTGTGTTTTATTGCTTTTATTTAACAAATGCCAATTTCTTCAATAAACTTTTCAATAGAAAATGTATACACCAATTTATTCCTTTCAGCCACTATGTATGTTTAACCATAAATTATGCATTAAACGAATAATTACGCGAAAATATAATATTTCGGACGTACTAAATAAAATTTTGGTACAATTTCACTTAAGTCTAACCAATAATTACAATTACAATTCAAGAGTGTCGAAAAATGCATAACATAATTACCACTCATATTATACTAAAAGGATAGTTTTCTAAATAATTAGTTAATTAGTTGATAGATAATAATTAATCGCCAACAACTGATTTTCCATTGAATACCTTATTTTATATAATTAATAATCATTCAACATCAATAACACATTCTCTTCCTTCGTATAAAACAACCAACTCGAAGAATTTTTTTCGAATCATTTGATTTGTCAAGCAATGTTTAATTTCATTCACTGCTTTGATTCAATGGCGATTTCAATGCTTCGTTTGACACAGACGAATTTTGCATTGGAATTAATGTAAATTAATTGTTGTACATTATTTAATAGATAAAGACAACACAACTGTACAACAAAATCTGTGTAATCATGATTTTGGGACAAAATTTTATAGGGTTACTAAATTGAATTTTTTTAACCCTATAAAATTCCGTTAACAAACCAGAACTTACAACAGAAGATATTGTTAAATTTAGTTGTACAGTGTAATTGTAAAACCAACAACCAACTTCATTAAGGTATTAATCAATTAATACAATATATTGTTTGTATAATAAACGACAGATAAAGTATTGTATCATCAAAATAAAGTAATTTTACATTCACCAAAGCTATTTTCTCGCAGTTCTATACTTTAACATAACGTTGAAGTATGACACGAATGATGAAAAAATGAATTATTTTCCGAGTGTATAGAACTTTCGCTACAAAAGATTGTAAATGTTTCTTTTTGATAAGAACAAAAAGATCCATACTCAATCACAATTCAACCCGTTGTTCTATACGCGAAAAAAACTTTTAAACTACATGCATATAAATTACTGCTTTATTCTTCTGCCATTTATTTAGTTGCAAAAACTGCATATAACTGAAAACGAACACATTGAATTACAGTTCTTTCATTTTCATTTTACACAATTGCATATCTGAACCATGAATGAATATATACAAACGCATAGCTCATAGTGCGTTTAACAACAGGTTAAATTAATTCTTACATAACAAAAGCACCGCACTGACAAAATAACTATCTTTACAATCACATTGTGTCCATTGTATTTACCCGTTGCGACTATTCTCTAAAGATGAATATAATTCATGCTACAAAAGTATTAACCTAACAAGAATGTTTTTATGAATTTTGTGATTCGCAGATTCACCAGTTTTAATGCAATTATTAAACGTGCATTAAAACAATGGCGAAGACGTGAATGTTTTCTGACAATGCAAGACATTCAAATTTCATTCGAAAATCCATCTATTAAGCTCGAATTCATGTAAAACTTGACAAAGCGAATTAACTCGATTTGGAATGGCCGAAGCTGCAAGCTGCTTTCTTTTGAACGTCGTTCTGTAGTTGCGCCCAGTAACAACAATTGGTCAAACTGTAACCAACGCTCGATTGAGCGATCATTTGTTCGACGCCGCTCTGTTCGAGAGCCTCATTGGACCGCGAGTCCGGATTCGGCGAGTTGGGCGGCGTCTTTCTCAGTCTCTTGTAATCCGAGTAACGGTTCAGCGATACCTGCAAATAATTGGTCATGGGTCAAGACATACTGGCTTATCAAAATGGAACAAAACTTGTCATATTTGGCATCTTTTAGTAATTTACTTTTAATAACTGACTTCCTTTAAATCAATGAAATTAAGTATACACTGTAAAAAAGGACTGTAATTTTACATAAAATCTGTGAAATTGCGGTACATATACTGTAAATGTACAGTTTTTATATAAAATTACAATATATAGATTGCAATTTTACAGTAAAATTACAGTATGTTCACTGTATTTTTACAGTTTTTATGTAAAATTACAGTATTTACATAGTAATATTACAGATTTTATGAAAAAGTATTTTCGACCAATTGAGCAGACTATGTCACATGTGCACGATAATGCTTGAACAAGTTTCAACCAACTGTCTGGCTTTGATATATATCGATTATCGAAGAATATCGATATATCGAAGGATATCGATATATATCGATTATCGAACGATATCGATATATATAGATTATCGATATATTAATATATATCGATTATCGATATATTGATATATATCGATTATCGATATATCGATATATATCGATTATCGAAGGATATCGATATATATCGATTGTCGAAGGATATCGATATATATCGATTATCGAAGTATGTCGATATATACCGATATACTCAGAAATGAAGTCTGTTTAAAAGTAACAACCTGATCAACACAGACTGCCTGCGTAGTGTGCCTTGTTTTGTACAGTACCGGGCAACTTAGATCGCCTCTCAGGCCAAGACTGTACAGGTTCGCGAGGCGACGCAGCTTGTCGCGCTCTGGTTGGCGCATCGGGTGGAGCTTGAGTTCACTCTGGTTCGGGTCCTGGAGGAAGCGCGAAACCTTCTCGTTGGCGGAGGTGATGATCGAATAGCCGGGTTTGTTGTCCACGTGACGGCGACCTGCGCGTATCTCTCGACCACTCAGACCTGAGCCACCGACGACCCGCTGACGGTGGTCAATATTCGCGTGCAACACCGACTGGTAGATGGGTTCTCCCTTTTCCTCGTTCGTATCGTCTCCGTCGTCCCACCAATTCGAGTCGCCAATCCAGTCAGACTGCTCATCGTCGCCTGAAGTAGAATTATATTTTTAATAAAAAAGAAATTGTTAGATAATTAAATGTAAGGTGAAGGGTCCAATCAGTGGTGACTGTCGTCGTCAAATAGATAGCAACTCATAAAGAGCGATATCAAATAATTTTTTAAATAAAAATAATAATTTAGATGGTAATTTTTTCAATTTGCGTATGATCCCAATGTTCGAATAAAAATTCGAAAAAACACTTTTTTGTTTGTGTATTGATTTTTGGTGAAAATCAACAAATTTATTTTATTTTATTTTATTCATTAAAGTTATTTCCAATTATTAAATGAGGTAAAAACCTATTGCAAATTTTCCCTAAAACTAACTATATTTCAAATAGTTAAAAGTGGTCACTAATTAGGATAGAGATACTCATTGGAACATTGATCTTAAATCACTATTGCATCTTTAAGGAAGGATTTGAACGAAAAAAGAAAGACACCTTCTCTGTCCTCATCATTTGTAATGATTCCAGTGTCAGAGTCACTCGAGGAAATACTGGAACTGGAAAAGCGAGAACAGTCCATCGCCTCCTCGTTTTGCTCTGTGTTTTGATTTTTTGGCTTTGGTAGTGTGTGAGGCTTCAAAGGTCTCGTGTCACAATCCATGGACCGTTCTCGACATGACCTTTTTCTTTTTCCACACCTGAAAAAACACATGAATATAAATTAAATATAAGTATAAAAAGATAAAAACTATATCTCCCAGCCTATTGCATCCATCATTCCATAATTACATTGAACATCAAAATACAATTTTAAAAAATGTATCAATCTATCAAGAACAGCATAAAAAGCTACCATATCGCTGCATATCGATTTTCGCAGTCATTGCGAAGAATCCTCTTCTTCTTTCCCACAGAACTCGACACAGGAATGATTGCTCTTGAAGTTGAGGGATGTGAGTCCGACTCCACAGCCATTCTCTTGAACTTCCTTTTGCGTCTGGTGTTTCGTGGCACAAAGTTCTCATTGACGGAATCGCTTTCAATGTTGCTGATATTGTTCAGGTTGGAGAACCTCGCAAATCGCTTGTGGTGGTTCGTTTCGTCGCTATCCGACTGGTACTTGGATACAGACGTATTTCGGGATATCCGTACATCACAAATGGAAGAAGAACTGTCGTCTGAGTGCTTGTTTATACTCAGCGACGCTGTAAATAAAATTGTCCAAGTTTGTGTGAGTGCACTAGGATCCATCCATTTAAATGTGTAATTTAAGCAGATTGGGTTGGGTATATTATATATGTAGTGATTGGTTGAGTATCATTGTGAATTCGAGTGTTTTAATTGTGTTAACTTAATAATTATTTGATATAGAGTCAGTACTAATATCACATTCTTTATCATATAGTAAATATTTGCCAGGCGTTCAAAATAGGTTTCTAAATACATTCAAGTGATATACTCTTCTAAATCCATTATCGGGCAATAATATTAATTCGTGTTATGTAATATTTCAGATATGTATAGTCAATGTTACATTTTTATATAACATCGAATAATAGGTGTATACTTGGAATATTTCGTTCGTATTCCTTTTAGGATATACGAGGAACCTGATTTGAAATATAATTAATAGCATTTAAATACAATGTTTCTGTGAAACATAAATAGATAATGTAATGAACTTACTTAAGATTTATTGTATCAGAATGAATAATTAATAACATTTGGCGTGTAAAATAATTAAATAATTATTAGTTTTTTAATATGCATACTGAAGACTTTAATGAAGTTTTCATTAGAGTTTTTAAGAAAATTATGATGCAAAACTATGTGTAACATGTTCTTTTGCAAGTGAGTCAAGGTCTTTATTTTAGGATATTTTCAAGGTTTATCTGAGATGTTTTCAAGATACATCCAAAATACATTAAAGTCGCAATAATTCTCTATTCTCTTATTCAATTAATTTTTTGGAGTTATTAGAAAAGATATTTACAATATAAAAATCTAACGTTTCAGGTTGCAGGATGTTTTTAAATATTTGAACATATGTTTAACATTACATCTGTACATAACGTGTCCAAGATATGAATGCTGCATTCAGGCAGTATATTATTTAAAGTAGTTCTTCCATGAAGGGCTGGATATTTAGGGCGCCAAGCTAATTATTAATATACCATTGAACTAATAATGTATTTTCAGATCATTTTTTCACAACTAAATTATCTCAAATCTTATAACTTTTCCTTGATACTAATGCAATTTTTTGAAATATTAATCTTTATAAAGAAATGAAAACAAAAGATTTGTTAAAATATCGTATTTTATTTAAACGCTCGAAAATATCATCATTTATGATTTGCATTTAAAGTGTTTCTAAGCCAGATTTCTATATTTTGTTCTATCTTGCCCGATTGAAAAATAGTTATTATTTAATTATTTAAATTAATAATTTTAAACAATTATTAAAATACTTATTAATCATTTGAAATAAACATGGTTCACATTGGTCTCTTCAACAATACAAATTTTCATCAACTTTTATTACTTGAAACCCAAGATATTCGATATCGAAGTTTGATTAATCCTCCAACAGCGATGCTGAGACTGCGTAGTTGTGAAATGTGAGGGGTTGACGAATCAGTTTAAATGTCTTTACATGGATGTGTGAAAAGTTGAGCATGCGTTATGGATTCGTATGTTCATTTGACGATTCGACAAAAACAATGCTTCACATCTTCAAGGTGCGAAAAGCATGTGAGTGGAAGGGATAAACGATTACCTCACCTGTTAGAGGATTAAAACATATCTCGGGTTCCAGCAAGTTAAATTGAATGAAAAGTTGTGAAAATAAAGCTACTAATTTAATATTTGGTGATAATTTTATCAAAATTTAATGATTTTGACTTCAGGAGAACAACACCTTAAGAACTGTATAATGGCGCTTTCGGTGATCGCAATTCTTCGACAGGCGGAAGAATAATCTCACCGAACGCGAGTTTCCACGAGTTGAGGACAACTTTTGTCTTTGTCGAATTGCGATCACCGAAAGCGCCATTATTCAGTTCTTTTTGGCATACGAAATTTGAAGCAATTAGGATTTAGGATTTTTAGTAAAATATTCATATATTATTAATATAACATTGGGTTTCTAAATATTTTAATGTCAAGAGTGTCATTTTATATCAATAATTTTTTTTTGATAATTGTTAATAATAAATAAAGACAAATGTTTTTATTTATTTTTTTATTTATTTAGAGTAAAAAACAGGCAATTGTTCAATTTATATTGCAAGTTTTTTTTCTTATAATTGTAATATAACTTATAATTAAGTGCAGTTGTCATGAACAAATATTCAATAAGGCATCTCTTACTTTATATCTGAACACATCTAGTGAAGAAGATTTAATTCGAACTCATTCGCCACATTCTCCAAAGCAGTGCAAAATACATCTTATTAGTTCTTGCAAACGATATATGTGACATTCGTTATTGGTTTAAACGAGTATTGTGCAGAGTGATTATTGTAAAGATTTTGTTAGTTTTCTTTAAAATACTTAAATATTACTATTTATTTAAACAAAACATGTTTATAATGCTAAAAGTGTTGATAGTTCCATGTTGTGCCACAAAAATGTGTTTCCACTCTTTAAAATCATTGTTTAAACAATATTTAATTCTTTATCAATATTACCTAAAGCAATACTGAAAAATTGATTAAAAATCTACCTAAACATTTTTCATGTCACTCCCATCTACTACACTGATTAAAATACATGCTTAGTATATCTATATGCATTGTTTTGCTTAAAACTTTGATATAGAGAATATATCTGGTTCTGGCTAGTAATCTTTAATGAAAATTAGTCTAGCTGAAGTAACCTATGAGAATAATGTTCAGATAAATTTTCATCAGATTTTGGTATTTTGATTTTTGTATAGTACCAGCTTCAGTTTATTGAAGTACTTATAACAATGCTGAAATGCATCTAAATTTTACTAATTTTCATCATCAACTGACTTCCCTATATTATAAACCTTGAACATCAGGTTTAATATATAGTCTCTGACAATTACACTTTTTGAATTCTCAATAAAGCAATCTTTCGACAATCCAAAAAAATACTGTAAATTAAATGTCAAACTGACAAAGTCAGTTTCCTTATATGATTCCCAAAATTGGCATCTCCCTTTTCAAATTCAGAAAAAGGTGTCACATCAGACATAAATACTTGCATCTTTTCAAATCAAATCCAACTCAGAATCCAATTTGCTTTGCGTTCCAAATATACTAAAAAATATCTTTGGTGATAAACCATTTAAATCTGAACATCTGATGCAAAAATAATGTTTGGTAGTCCCAAACATACCTAATATTTATATATATTTGACACTAGCATACTAGATAATTACCACAAAATATACTTCCTTCAAATATATTCTGGTAATATCAAACATACCTTCGCACTATATTGACATCATTTCCAACACATCAGAAATCTTGTAAAAAAAAAAAAATACCAATACCTTTCATTTTATTCTTTTCCTTACATTGTTTGCTAAATACAATTCTTTTCACCATATCATTGCACATAAATACCACCGCCTTAAAGCGATTTCCCCGACAACAATAACGCAAAAGTGTTTACTCCCTTACACTTACGAATGTTTCCCGTGGATCGCGCGCGTCTGCGAAAGCCCCATCTGCGTCTCACGTTGGCGCTGTTGCTGCTCTCCTCGAGCGCGAGCGTGAAGTCGTGCACGAGCGCCTCCATTTTGACTCGAAGGTCCGCGAAGACGAGCCGCTGCGACCGCTCCATCGGGCGCCCGATGTGCGCCGAGTTACGACGCGCGCCCGTCCGAGGCCATCAACACAGACACAGGTCCGTCGGTCCGCGTGACGTGAGACGCGCGCCTGTCGGCGGCCGAGCGTCGCGGGGCATGTCACGTCCGGCGGGACTGTCAGGTGTTGCGGCTGACTGCTTTGTTTGCGTCCGGTTCGCGGCCAGACTTCACTTTTACTGCTGTAAACGCGTGCGCCCAATTGTGTTCGCTGCGAAAAAAGAACGACAATTTGGGCGCACGCGCAAATCGTAAGGCCGCGTTCTCAACAAAGTGTTGGTCCAGTTGGTGATGGGAAATCGGGAGATCGGCGGGGAGAGCGTTGTGGAGTGTTCGGAAAGTATGGACAACAATCATTGCTGTGAAAGTTTATATAGGTTTTATATCTATATCTATGACATATGTAGATATACTTGGAATGACATTTTTCACTACAATCATTGCTGTGGATATTTTAAGAAAATGCCACTGGAAAAGTGATGGAGAAATGTGTAAAATGAATTGTCTTATACTTAGACTTTTAACATTTCTGGTTTTTTATATGGTCCCATGTTCCGGGTTCGTAACAATTCGTAATAAAGCGAGATAATTACGAAATTTGAAACACGAAATTTCGTAATAGAATTACGAAATTTCGTAATAGAATTACGAAATTTTGTAAATAAATTTATTGACAGAAAAAAAATTTTACCCGTAACAGGAC
>JABFPB010004063.1:0-15658 GCA_022817645.1 Ceratoteleas bidentatus | reverse complement strand
TATGTTCGACATTATTTCATTTATAATTACCTTAAAGAATAACTTCTACGAGTACATTTTACATTATTTTTGCATAAGGGGTTATCCATATATTACGTAACGCTGTGCAAAAAGGACAAATATATGATATGATGCTAGACAAAAAAGGACACAATCACAAAACAGCGTTACGTAATATATGGACGGTCCCTAAGAATTTAGCATAAAATATCCAGTTCTATTTTATTAATCTCTCTGCATCATTTGGAGTAGCATTTTTTAGTTTGTAGCTTTTTGCTCATGTTTATGAACTTGCGTTTCCTACCTAACTCCAAGTATAGACAAATAAAATTCATTCATCACACAAAAAGTATTGTTTCGTCACGAAATTATAAAGCTGATTCGAAGACTTCCGAAACCTCAAAACTAAATTGACTAATTCTGAAAAATCTGGGGCTTTTCCTTAATCATATAATGCTCAGACTCATTCCTGCATTGGCGTCGAGAAACTACAATCGACTTTTGCCGAAAATGTACCCACCACTCCGCTGCCATTCGGCCCGTCCCATTGACCGAAATTCCATGTCGAGATCCCTAAACCAACAGTTCTCAGTGCGCCGTCTTGGAAGACGCGTCGGAAACATCTGTTGGCGTGAATGCCTTAAAGGGTCGTCGCCTCTGGACAGTGCCGACCTGTCGCGCTCATCCTCCGGTTCAACCCGTACGTTCTAATATCGTGCGCGGCTATGCACGCACGATTTTTGTGGGGTCCGGCTTGAATGCGCACAATGGGCGAAAAAAGCGCGCAAAACGCATAGATAAAGCCGGTAAAGGGGTGCGCACTGTCAGCTGACCGGAGGGTACCGCTCCAGGTGCCGCTCACGTAAAAATTATGCTAATCAGTTGCCGTCTCACTCGGACAATCGCGCGCCTGCGCAAAGTCGCGAGTGCTAGATATTTTGATCCGCCGCGTAATGCGACAGCGCGACTAGAAAGTGCGTCGTTATCGCCGATCCATCGGTGCGACACGCGCGAGTATTCAATGCGGATTAACCGCGCGCCTTTGATATTTTAATCCAAACGCGAAACTGACAGCACGCGGAAACGTGCTCGCGATCGGCCATTGATGCCTGATTGATCGCTGCGAAGACCAAGCCGATAGCCGAGGGTGTGCATTAGTAAATTGTTTTATGAATAAGCAATGCCGGGCGTTTGAATGCGCTCGAGTGAGCCGAGACGGACAGGGACAGAGTAAAAAAGGAATGTAAAACTGAAGAATGCAATTTCAGTTTTACAGAATTTTGGATTGTATACAATGAGAAAAGTGTTCCAGTAAATTTCCACTATATAATTTAGCAATCGCGAAATATCGTAACTTATTTAGATAAAATTAATACTTTGAAGAATTTTTGCCAGACGAAATTTTACTTAATGCTCTATGAATATTTACTATACCTTATAGAAATGTTTCCTTTCAAAGTATAACAATTTTGTCCAAAATCCAAAATGGGATTCGATACATCGCGATTACTATATGATATGGTACAATTCACTGGAATTCTAAATAATTTTTTACAGAACGTTTTTTACATTATAAATTCTAAAAATTGTCCGAATACGTTAATATTTAAAGATATCACAAATACATTGACGGGTTTTCATTTTCTGTAATTAAGTTAAATTTAGTTTGTTTTGTAAAATGTTTACACTGAGAAAACTAAATGGAGAAAACTACCTAAGTGGTAAAAGTGTCATATGGTAAAAATTTGCTATTTGATTGGTAGTAAATGCTATTTGCTATTTACTACCAATTTTCAATTAACTTCCATACAACAATATGAGAAAAGTACAAACAATGTCGTCTGCTATTGGTTTAATGTCTGACAAAAATAGAACCTCCAAAGATCGATGTATCAATATCAGTCCCTTACTAATTCATGTGGTAAACGTTTACCACTTGAGGGTTACGGTTTTCACCATTTGACTAATAGTATGCCTTACCACTTGAAATTGTACTTCGTACCAATTTAGTGGTATCTCGTACAACTAAAGTGGTAACTTTTACCCCTTAGTTTTTTCAGTGTCTAATTGACCGACAATTCGTATTTTATTTGAACTTACTTTTCATAAATGAATCACCAAATTATGGATCGATGACGCTGTAACGACCGTTTGCACTGGCTTCAGGGTATGGAAACTGGAGGCGAAAACGACACAGAGGTCGCTAGAAACAGGCCCTATTTCTGTTAAGAAATAAGATATGTCTGACACGAGCTGGGTACCGCAAATCTCAATGGATTTTACTCTAATTTTTTGAAAAATGTTCGGAATTACTAGTAGAACAAATTGTAAAGACAGATTTTTTATATTTATCAACAAAAAATGTTATGAACAATTTTTCATTTTTTTATCGATTTTTCCCATGTTTCGTTGGGACATCTCCTTAAGAACATAAGATTCAATGGGAAAACATTGATTCTTATTCAACATCGAATATCTACTGAATTAACCGGTGAAGCCCAAAAGCGCAGTTGGCTTCTTATCATAGCCCAAATGCGCAGAAAATGGCGGCCTAGGATCGCCCAAAAGCGCATATGAGATTAATGAATTTCGTTCTCAAACACAGCCTAAAAACGCACTTGGCGTAATGATTTTCGGGCGTATAGATACCACGAAAGCGCACTTAGCCTGAAGATGCCTTTGTCGCGCTAATCTCCGAAATGCCCCCAAATTCTTCAGCAGAAATATTCGGCGATTACATTCTTAACACATACATTGATAGTGGCAGCATTTTTCCCTCACATATGTTGACTGAATACTTATTGGAAACACTGCACACCACGAATGGCTGCGAAAGTTTGCATAGGCATCTTTCGGCTGTAACTTTTGGGCTACAGCCGAATTAACATCTATCATGAGTCAAAATAACATGCAACCTAACCTTAACTCTATTTCGGTTATAGATTAGAAGATATTCAATGTTAAATTAGCATCTATACCTCAATATATTAAAAGTATTGGAGTTAATGCTAAATCAACATCAGAAATATTTAGCATGAACATTTTTTCCCGTGCAAAGTTACGGTTTCGTTATCTAAGTGTTTAAAAAATAAAAATTAAATAACGAAAAATAATTTACTTTCGAATGTTAAAACGTCTTGGCATTTGAAAGACATTTTTAATTGATATTTGAATTTCGTCAGAGCAACGAAAACAATTACGACGCAGTACTAGTTTGTCGAATTGTGTAGGTTAAACACTTAAACGGTCACTCGTATATCAAGACATTCAGGGAATTGAATTCGGTCAGTCGAAATCGCTGTATCTAATTGTGGACGGTGTAACGCGAAGCAGACATGAACCGCGATTAAATTCAATTCCCTCATTCGCCATCGCCGTCGAGACAACTTCCCGATTGGCCGTCGGATCGCGAGCCGGCATCCGTCGATCTAAATCCTGAAATAAACGACAGAAATGAAACGCGGCTTGTTTTCTTATTTGTCATCTATAAGCGGGCGGGTATTAGTTGCGCCGCGGCTCGCATGAAATATTGAATGATAAGCCCTTTTTATCCGCGCGCTGATTTATGCACGATTATTTATCAACGCGCAGCGTAATAAAAATAAACGCGTAATCCGAGGCGGCCGATCGCGATACCGATCGCATATAAATAGTCACGAAAGTGCTTGTTCTCACGGATGCGCGTATTAATGCATATTATTTATGATAAGTTCCATTAGCGAGACGCATTCGATCCGGTCTTTGGACGAATCGGCGGCCGATTTTCCTGCGGAAAGATAAGCCAAATCGCGGACTACAGTCTCGCGCGTGTCAATAAGCGAAAGAGAGAAGACGAGTACGACGTGGGAGAAAGACCTCCGATCCAAAGGGCAAGGACGTTTGAGAGGACGAACGCACGCAAGCCCGACTCTCCCGACAACTCAACCGATCGAGAAAAATTGCTCACCTATTCCTTCGCTTTTCCGCACTTTTCCGCAAGACTGAAATCAGTTATTTCTCTCAGTGAATAAAAACTCACTATCCGCACAAAATGAGGTAGATAATGTAAAATGATGTAGATAAGATGTAGAATCTAGAATAGTTCCGGTTTTGATAGTTTTCCGACTTCATACCCATATCTTTTTTTACTCGCGTGTTTAAAAAATAAAAATGAAATAACGAAAAATAATTTACTTTCGAATGTGAAAACGTCGGCATGAACGTCGGTAAAGCAAAACTACTTTTCCCGGCCAATCAGTGGTCGTCCGCTGATCCTTAGATAACGAAATTAGGGGCACTCGGATTGGTCGAATTTTCGGCCGAGAGGCTAAAACTTTTCCGTAGATAGGTTTGGGTACAGGTGCGTCGGAATTTGGGTCGTAAAGCATTGCGGAATGCTTCGGTGACGGCAACGAAAAGCGAGGTTCGTGGTCGGCGATAATAGAATCGACTATTCATTTCCGAGCCGGAGTGCGTGAAATGGCCGCGTGAGTCTACGATACGCGAGGAAGCGCGTTTTTTCGCGCAGCATTTCGGAATCTCGTTAAAAAGGAATGTGCGAGTTTTAATGACTCGACAAGACGAACGGATAGTAAGGCTCGCTGCTCTTTGAGCACCGTTATCCGCATCGAATGACTCGCGTGCAAGTGTCCAGTGCTGATTACGCGGCCAATCGTTGTCTCCGGAAACGTCGCTTGTTCGTCAGCGCGACGTGGCTTATCCGCGAGGAGTGACCGTGGAGCGATTGGAGAGATGACCGACGTAACGATCTGGCAGCGATAGTTGCTGAGAAGAATTCATTCTTTGGGTATGATATCGAAGAAATGAAAAGTTGTCAAGAGACATGCTAATATCTCCGACCAAATAAAAAATAATGTAAATGTCAAAAACACTACAGCCCCTTATACCGAGTTCAGATATTTCAGGGTGACTAATAAGGGACAGTGTTTGTGTATGCCTAAGAGCAAACAGTCCAATGGACGGACAAAAGAAAAATGTTCGTGTCATAATATATTTCGACTAAAAGTTGCATCAGAACAAAATATTTTAAAACTATTTTATCAATATTATTCAGAACGGTGTAAAATGTTTGAGAAATATTTTTTTTAACGTCACACATATTTTACAAAAATACGTTTAACGTCACACATATTTACAAAAAATTTGATTATTTTCAAATATATGTTATTTTAGAATTTTTGAGAAACGTTACAATGTATTGTCTAAATATTAATTTTACAAAAATATTTTTAAGTAAATGGACACCTGTCCATTTACTTTGTTTAAGTAAATGGACAGGTGTTCTCGGACTCATTTAGTCATTTTATTTTATTTTATATTTTATTCGTTTTATTAGACATAAATAATTCGAACTAATTCATTAACATCATTTGAATATTACTTGAAATCATTGCAAGCGAAATAAAGCCTTGAGACTCTGAAGCAATTAAAGTGGTATCAAATTACGTCCGGAAAGAATGTAAACATAAGGATGTCTTACGGTGAGAATCACACTGTAAATAAGGATAGTCACCGGCAAAACGAGTGTACAAAATAACGTCAAATGCGAAGTAACGGATCAGCTGATTCTGATAATAATTACTCAATTCGCATCGCATTTAAATTAAAACATTAAGGCATTATTTTCGAGAAATATAATTATATGAAGGGTATGAATTTCTCGACTCGTTACATTTTAGACAAGACGAAAGACAAGTTCATATAAAAGTCAAGACATAAATTTTAACTTTTATATGAACTTTAACGATTCCCGATTTTTCTATCAAATCCGCATACGCTAATGTGGCGAAAGCGATCTAATTTTAGTAAGTAAAGGGTCGCGTGTAACCTTACAAGACATCGTTACTCCTCTCAAATTAATCGATCTACAATTTATCTGCCTTTTGGCAAATCCTGAATTAATAGGGCATATAAAAATAACACGATTATAATTCATGTTTAGGGATACCATTTATCGTATACTAGTCAATGGTAACCCTAAACATGAAGTTAAACGTGCAATTACGTTAATTACTTGTTTCTCGTACCTTTTATTAGTATTATCAACGTTACATAATTGACCGCAGCCAAATTCGTTTCATTAGTATATGGATATTTATTCCAAATTGCATTCGCCAGACAAAACAATTGTTCAATTCGGCTGGTGAGCAATTGCACGTGTGTCAGTGTGGTTACATTTGCATTCCCGTATATCGCCGAAGACTTCGTCGAGACAAAACAATTGAGATCGGAAACTCGCAACCCAGTGACCTCGGCACCCCATTTCCCAATCTTCGCGCACCATTTTTCGTTAGAAACTCGAGCCGAAGAAGAGAAATGGTGAAAAGAAGCAATCGAGCGGCGCTCGAAGGGTAAAAAATGCTCGCCTTACAATGCAATAAATCTACTTTGTGCCCAATTAAGGTCCGAGTCTTCGATCGGATCAATAATAATGCCGATTAGATAAGAAAAAGAGAAAGACGTTGCGGACGCAAAAGGATCTCGGCGTCGATAAATCGCGCGTCTTCATTAAACTCGCGCTCTCGCTCCGGGTGCTCCAGTTAGGTCTCCAGACGACGGTGCGTACCACGAAACAAGGACAATTATTCCGCGCGTGAAACTTTTGCGCGGCGTGCGCGCGAAAAAACGACTTCGTTAGCCGTTTAGTGAAACTCCGTCGGGACTGGTTTTTTCTAACCACGGGGATCGGCCGAGAAAAAGGACTGATCCGAGAAATCCGCGCGACGACAGCGACGGAAAAACAAACGCGGACGCTGCGCCGGGCCGATCGGTTAACGATCGCGCCACGCCCTTCGGATCGTAAACCAAAAAGAGAGCGCGCGACAATTTGTCCCTATCGCGGCGCGACGCCGCGCTTTGCATACTAAACAGGATTCCGGTTCAAAATAGGCCGCGCGATTTTCACGGCTGCGAATCGCTTTGATCTGTTAATCCGTCTGGCTGATAAAAATGCACGCTTGAGCAGTGCTGTTGTGTCTTTATCGCCGTGAATTATTTTTATTTTTACGCGGCGAGACGATGGCGCCCCGAGATAATGCTGAATTAGCCGGTCGTTAGCGGATTTCGCGAAATTGTTTTGTTTTGAGCTCAAGTCTTACGGAATCGACGCTGGGAGGAGCAAGCCGCTCGACGTTTAATCCCAGCCGGAAAAACCGTCCGTCTGACGATGCTCATTAACCGGGCCAACGATAGCCCAGACGGCCTCACATCAGCAAACAGTAATGACTAATGAAAATTGACCTAATAATCGCTAATAGTTAGGCCAGCGATAACTGAAAAAAATAAATAAATCGATACCCCTGAGCAGCTTTAACGTATATAAAGATAGCCGTTTTTAAATAACATATCTATATATTAAACATAACCTACACGGGGAGAAAAAATGCCATTGAACTAATCTCAAACAGTTGAAGCTTGAATGTTGAAACAAAAGCGAATGCTGTTAAGTCAAACGCGAATGCTGTTGAGCCAATGGCATTCGCTGTTGATTCAACAACGAACTGTTGAATCAACTGTTTATGCTTCTACTGCAAGTTTGCGGTTGATGCAATGGCATTTTTTCTTCCCACGTAAGAATTGAGGCTAAACGTTCACAAATTCAAGAATTAGGCAGTTCACAATGCAAAAACTTTCAATCAAACCTATCTGTACGTATACAAAGTATTTAAAAAAGATATACACGGAAAACAATTCACAATGACGACCAATGTTCTGCGAATCGCTCACCGATGCGCAAAAGGATAAACTCTTAGGGAAACATATGTTAAACAAGGTGGAAAACACTGACATTCGACCGCGACTGTCTTCTTTCATCTTGAGTATTTTCAACAGTCTGTCCTGCAGCGCATTGGTGAGCAATGCACGTTGCATCGAACAGCGATGATTCGAGCATTGATCGCCACTGTGAATTATTTTCCGTGTAGGTATAATGAACTTGGGTTTTAGGCTATGTGTTAATATGCAGTTACTTTTAAACGACTCTCGGCAGATACGTTAAAGCTGCTCGGGGGTTTCGAAATGTTGCCAGTACCCCCGATAGAACAAGGTGCGTTTATATTAGATGGATATTCATACATTGAATAGATATATTCATATAATATACGTATATTATACATATATTAGATATATGTTAAACTGATCCCATGTAGAAAAATATACGGTCAGCCAACCGTAACAATAGACCCAATATTGGCGCAACGTTGGCTGCCAAGATCGGATCAATATCGAAACGTCACAATGTTTTAGTAGGGCTCAGCGGTCAGTGTCGGTGGTTAGTCTACCGAACATTTCACCGATGGTTCGGCCGAGGCCCAATGCTGGGCCGACGTTTGGCTAACAATCGGTACCGTTCCTTAGCCAACGGAAAACCTCACCGCTGGGCCGACCGTGGGCCAGCTCTTAGCCAACTCTCGGCCTAGGTCACAACAGTGCTTTTAGCCAACGCTTGTACGGGATCAACACAAATATCAACCATCAGCAACCAACGTTGGGCCCTATAAAAACTTCGTGACGGTTCTATGTAGGCCCGATCTCGGCGGCCAATGGATGGCTAAGAATAGTCAACGTTGTGCCGACGTTTGGACGATTGTTTTTTTCGACATGAGATGTTCTATCATGGGACTTGGCCCGCGTCCTGCTGCAGATCATCTGAACGGTTAGCCAGCGAATAACTGACGGTTGTCAGTACTATCTCAGTCCTGTTTTTTTTTACCTAAGAAGAAACGTCATCAGGGAGGAAGTGAATGCTTCCTCCCTGATGTTTAGATTAAAAGTTAAGATTAAAATTACTATACTCGACATTAACGCTGTCATACGGGCGATTTATCCTACTTTTTATTAACCTGTTAAATTGTTACTTTTATTTTAAAAGAAAAAATTACTTTCAGTATAGTAAAAATATGTCTATAATATCTTACTTTCACTGAAATACATAAATTATGATAATTGTCCTCACTGTATTCAATATATTTGTAAAGAAATGTTATGAGAGTCGGTAACATATGTTATCAGCCAGTATGGTAAAAATGACGTCTGGCCATTTGCATTAATTATTGGAAAGCGTCATCTTTCCCGAAACTTCAACGGGGTGCTGAAGTTTCTCGCAAGCAGCCAATTATTGAATGTAGAACTATAAAAGCCTAATTCGCACGCATAATAACAGTGTCACCTGCGTTGCATTTCCAAATTCGATCCGTCAATACTTGTACCGCGAAAAATTGCAATACAGATTACTGCGTTATTGTACACCTACCTTCGTTCTAACATTTACGAAAAATGTTACAATAGGTCTGGGGTTGGGAATTATAACAATGTTAATAACACATTGTAAGCTTACCTTAAATACGATTAAAGGAAGCCAATAATGAAACTTCCTGATATCAGAAAATATAGGAGGTTCGATTTGTTAATTCTTTTTCTTATTTTAATACATATTTTAGTAAATATTTATGTGACTAATGTTTTAATGTGCATAGAGATGGCACAATTTGTCAATCAGAATTATTATATTAATAGAGAACATTGTATAATCAATGCTTTTCAGATATTACTATACCATATTAAAAAATAAATGATAAATCGGCTGTATGCCAGCGTTCTCATATAGAATAGTATGATCGCAAAGTAAGATACTTTTTTCTCAGTGTGGCGAGATCGCCAGAATCCTATTATATTTCATCTCATTAAGCAGTCAACGATCAGCCAATGGTTGCTTGTACTGGCCCAGAACTGGACCTTTTGTTTTTTCTGCTTAGGATAGTCCCTGCCCTAACAGACACACCTCTAAAACACGTAGATTCGACGTGGAATCTACGTCGAATCTACGTCCAAATGATCATCCACGTAGAATCCACGTGGATTCTATGTTCGATGTCTATATGGGTGGACGCATTGGGAAAACCAACTGATGCAATTTCGTTGCAGTTCTTCTCTCACGTTTTTTCGATGCTCATTTTGAAATGCTTGTATGAAGCGTTTGTAATTTGTGGACTGTTAATGATCACAGTCTGAAATGTACCACCATGAATCAATAAATCGTGCGAGATTTACGGAGTCGGGTCGCTCGACTGCGTAATTTGAATTATTAGATAATCCTTCGTGGAACGATTTTGTTAATACCGCAGTTTCGAATAAATTTGTCATGTTGGAGCAAAAAAGATGGACGCGAATATTAGTAGCACCCTGCGAGCACGAGTATTTGAAGTCTCGTAGGAGCCTCGCCGGGTGGTGCGCGTGTTGTCCATCGCTGGGCAGACCACCTTAGAACCCGCGCTCACCTTCGAGAATTTCAATGCTCTAATTGAAGCCGACCGTACGATCCAGACTATTACTCAAAGCCAACTACTCCCGGTTCATGTAAACGATATGAAATATCCGTGTAATCGTTGCTTGAACACGGAGTTGTTCGTACATACAATTTATATATTTACGAGCCATGCATTTTTCAAGTTAAAAAATTATTTTTTTACATTGGAATCGATAAATGTAAGGAATAACCATACTCAGAAAAATAATGTATTAATATAAAGTTCCGAATATATTCATTTTAGCACAACTAAATAATTGATTTGAAGTCGTACGAAATAAGTTACTTATTTGGGATTAAAGGTGTATTTTTGTTTCACGATTCTCAGTTAAAATATATGATTGTTGCAAATATATTATATAATATATAATATATATATTTTAAAAACTTACTTACAGGAATTAATTATTTATAAATTCTAAATAAATCTTCATTTAGCCCACTTAATTTGTCTAAATAAATGTACACGGAGAAATGTAAAAACGACTAAGTCATTTGCCACGCACTACTGACTCGTTTGCACCATAGGACTGAGTATAGAATAGAACAGAAAATTGTACCCTCCAAAGATAAACAAGGACATATGAAAAGATATTTCCATTTTTGTCATCTTTGTTTACCTTTAGAGTTTAAGATTTTCTGTCCTATTCAACATTACACAGTAAAAAATCTGGTGTTAAATGGGTATCACGGGAGTTCAATTTTCACTGAATATCGGAGTTCCAGCAGGTCCACTCTTTAACGGTGTCAAAAGCTAGTCACAGTTAAATTACGTAATAAAATTCATTCCACGCGGAGTCATTTTGGCTGCAGAGCGCATGCCCAGCAGACAAAATATCTCCGCGCGGTGTGAACTTCATTCCGTGACTGAATTTTTTACTGTGTGGTCAGTCGTGTGGCGCAAACGACTCGTTTATAGTTTTCTCCGTATGTTTACATGGGACAACTAAATTATTTCTGGGTGCACAATTTGATGCGGATTTCATTTCACGGTGAATTTAAGTACGTCATAGTGTATTTTCAAAATTTTTTTTATATATTTCAGAAATTGTTGATAAACTTTAGTCGGGAAAAGATCTGTTTGGTAAATATTAAATGTATGTGTAATTAACGATAAATTGTATTTGAAATTGCATTTGCATCTCAAACTTATTCCGTTCTTTTTTTATTAATCGACTGATATGTTCAATTGATAATAATTAAATTGATGCAGATAACTTTTTATTTGTTTATAAAATAATAAATTTACAGAATCTATAGAGTCTATACACTACTATATTCTTTAGTCTTTATAAAAACATAACATTTTTATGATATACGGTCTGAACCATGTTTTATTCCAGTAAAAAATGTTTCAAAATCCCGCAGGTGCTATTTCTCTATGGTTAACAGTGGAGAAATAAAACGCGGTCGACGTTTTACTTTAAATTTACGCATTTTGAAGAGTTTCATAAATCAATAACGATCATAAATCACTATCGTCTACCTAGACAAAAAGTTCGGAGAAGTGGCATCGTGATTTATCGACTTTTAAACTGTTCTACCTTTCGTGTTCATCAAATCTCATTTGAATCCTCATTACACCACATCTACATTAGACTTAATACATTACACAATTTTCCATTTTTCTGTAAAATATTTCGTTTCTGCACTCTAAAAACAGTGTGGTAAAAGTCCCCTGAATTCAGTGGAATTGAGTTGCCACTGAGTTCAGTGGTACTTTCCGTAGTGCTACTAAAAATTATGTCATCAGATTCGAACATTTTTAATTTAGAGGCTAGCGCGTTTTCGTTTTAGACGATGTTTTCTCCCAGTTTAGCGACATGACACTAACTCTACTTAAAGAATTCCATGGCGAATCCGATGCAAAATCCAACGTCGGAAACCGATCGGAATCGTCGTAGTAATTTGGTTAACCGATTCTACGTCGGATTTCGTCGGAATCTTTTTTTTGAGGCCCGCGGAATCTTTTTCGTGTCAATTCCGTTGAATACGGTGAAATATTCCGTTGATTTTACTTTTTCTTTTTTATAGTGTACCTTCGGATAAAGATCTCATGTAAATAAAACGCGATGACAGCAGATTCTCAAAGTAAAAACTATCAAATACCAAAAAATTAACAATGTCAAGAATTATAACTTTAAAACAATAATTGACAACGCAACATCACCAATCTTTTTTCACTAACCACTTCAATTGTCTTTATCCCCCCATATATTTTCCCATAACATGTTTCCGGAGTTCTCCCTAGGATCATCTTGCCTAAATCGGAGGGTTTAAAAAGTCACACATTGAGAAAAAGTGTCACTGTCCAGTTAGTGTAACTGAGATCTGTAGACTTGCGCGTAAATGAAGCATTCTGTTAGAACACAAATTTATCAAAAATAAGCCTCCCAAGGACACTTCAAATCACATGAAAAATGCTTTTGAACATTCTCCATGTACGAAAATCCACATTTTATTCCGCAATGATATGCCATGATATTTCGACAACGCGAACCATTTTAACCGTTCTGATGACGGAGTACCTTGTTTTGGATTCTACATATCATATATACATTGCGGTATGTAGAACTCATACCGCACGACGATTTCTATTTACTCGAAAGTCCGATGATCTTTCGAAATCAGACTCAAACATACCGCAAGCTCATTGACAACAATTTTACTTCTACCCTGTTCTACACTGTAACCAAGAAATTGCCAGAATAAGAAAAAAAAACAGGAATGAGTTACTTCACAAATACCTAAGAGCACGGTAATTAAGTTTCTTATACCACAACCTCACCGTGCAGAACTACGGCACACGTTAAGCGAAATCTTTTCCAATGCAGCTAATGTTAAGAGTGAATCGTCGCTGTCATTCTACCCGGCAGACTCGTTGAGCGGCGCCAGACCTACGGTAGCCCCGGTCGGCGCCAAAATCGGATGCTCGGGGCTGCCTAGCAACGCTCAGAGCGTCGGAATCTCTGCGGATCGACGATAACGAGGCCGCGGGCTGCTTCGCTCGGCTGGCTTTGGCCGCTACTGGCAGACGCCTAAGCCCCGCAAAGTTAGGCCCGGATCACACGTATGGCGACGGAGTGGCCGCGGAGTGGGGCGGGAGGCGGGGTTCTCGGAGCGTCGTACGTGGCCACGCACTCTCCCTTACGCACACGCAGACGGGACCAAACGCGGCCGACACGCCAGCGAACGCATACTCGAAAAGCCTGCGCCGCCAAAGCTCGCACTCGCCTGACAAGATGTAAGTTCAGAAACTGGATGGTGCCAGTGCAGCACAGTCCGAGCCGAGCCACCGAACCGGGAAGTTGGCGCGCGCGCGATGACGCGAACCATCAGACGTGGAACGGCAAACAACAGGTGGAGCCGACCGAGTGCACGGCCCCGCTGTCATTAGCGGACAGTTGACAGTCAGTTAGCGGTGGTGCAGTGTGCCAAAGTGCCGGTCAGTGCGAGCAATTGTTTTGCCGAGTGCGTGTGTACGAGCATGACCGCTTCGGGTGTCCGCGCACCACCATCAGTTCTACTAGCGCCGCATCACCAGTACCGCATGGATACCTAGGAGCAATCAACGCACCAGTGGATAGTACAACCCACGTGTGAGTTGCTCCTCTTTGCCCATCGCGGATTTCGCAGTTAATCGCGAAATCACGCGTGTGATCGATAAGGCACGATTAGCATACGCCGATCGAATCATGCTGGGGCTGAATGGCACACCGGATTAAATGCCTAAGCAAATGCCGAACGGTCCGGCCGAATAGACCGCGCGTCCACTCGCAATGGGGTTGGAGTTTCCCATGGACAGTAGGTCTAATTATGACCAGGGGACAGTCCTGCCATTATGGCATGTATGCTAGCGCTTTCTCTTTACCCTTTTATGCTAAACGAGAAGCCGGCGATGACCCTTGCGGGTCAACAGAGCTCTTTTAACCGGACATTCCCGTGGCCATCTCCCCTAAGAACTCGGCCAGACCCCTGCGCTTTTCGCGACGTGGCTACTCGAAACCTGCCAACGTTCTTTCGCACAAGACCTGCGTCGATTTTTTCGTGGAGCGATTTCGCAGACTCTTTCGGTGGCTTAATTCTGTAGAGAACGTAACTCCGTGGCCTGTGACACGAACATTTTTTAGGACTTCAAGCTGATGGATTCGGAACAATTTATGACAATTTCGGGGTGTTTCGTAGCGAAAATCTGGAGAATTTTATAAGAGTGCATTTCTCTATCAATTGTGGCGTCTCCGCACCAACAGGTGTCTCTTTGAAATGTTCAAGCACCGGCTCACAATGACGCGCAAATTTCTTCCGAAATGTCCTCGCACAGAAGACACTCCGAGAATCTCCCTTGTTCCCGCCAAGTCCAGAAACTTAATTAGCCAGCACGCTCGAAAGAATGCCAACAAAAAAGCTTTGTCTCCGAGGTCCTTTTCACGCGCTCCTAATCGTGCCGGATTCGGGCTTCTTTTCACGACTTAGAACAATCCGTCTCTCGTTAGCCCGAAGCTGTGAAAGACAATAATTGCCGCGCTGATTTCGGACATTTCCGCAGAAAGGATTACCGAACAGTAGCAGATTACCGGCAACAATGCGCCGCGGGAGTGCTTTTGCTTAAAGCTCATGCCGGCTGCCCCCTACATTCATCGCAAAATAGCTCTCTATTATTGCCATTGTCGCGCAACGAGCGACGTTGCAGCGTACGCTTCGACCGAAAATTTTGCGAATTGTTCGACGAACGCCGATTAACGAGTCTTCCCCGGGGCACGTCGATTTAATTCTGGATTGTCATTCGTGCGTGTAATTGCGGTATTAATTCGCGACACCAGGCGTCAGCTTGTAGACAGGTAGCCACGCGGGAGATGCTACTTCAGAGTGACGAAATTTCGCTGAAATTATCGCGCGGGAAAACGGCCCTATCTGCAAAACGTGGAATGACCGCGATAATGCGTGGCGGTAGATACAAACACAGTAAAAAATTAACGGAGTTTGAGGCTACGGTGTGAGTGTAAGAGTAAGGCAGCGAAAATTCACACCGCGCGGAGTATTTTTGTTTACTGCGCATGCGCATTGCAGCCAAAATGACTTCGCGCGGTGTCAATTTCATTCCGTAATTTAACTCTGACTAACTTTTGACACGTTTAAAGAGTGGACTTGCTGAAACTCCATATTGAGTGAATATATAACTCCCATTACACCCATTTAACTCCGGATTTTTTTACTATGTATAACAAGTCGTAAGCGCTTCGCGTTACATAACCCTAGTAGAAATTGTACAAAATTGATTGGGCTGTGATCGGGTACGTCACGCATGGAATCGATGTGGCCCCTATCGGGAAAATCTGCCCGATAAGGCCCAGACAT
>JABFPB010004062.1:0-15660 GCA_022817645.1 Ceratoteleas bidentatus | reverse complement strand
TTTGGGTTTTTGAAGTAGAAATAGAAGCCATCTTTTCTTTATGTGGTAAATGCCCAAATAATAATGGTGCCATTTTTTACTGGAAATGAGAAATGTATTATTTTTTACTTGATTTACTTGGTTAAAGTTGAAATATTGAAGTCATTGTTCTGACATGTTTGTATCATATTTTTCTTACAACGATTTGATTAGCCATAATATTGCAATTGTAGACACTTTTCTTTTTGTTTGTATGATAACTTATGCTTACCATATACCAGGTTCCAGAACAAGGTTGACCACTTCAGATGATTGAAATACATGTCCTAAAAAGAAATAGAAATCATATATATTCAAAATAATTTGAAGGTTCTCTGGAAAAAATGTATAATTCATAATCCTAAGGGTTCAGAGTGAACTTAACATCACTGCATAAATGGTGCTCGTTTGTAATCTACGATATTGGAAGGTTTTGATACGCATTCCTGATTAGTTCAACGAATTCAGTTTTTTCAGCGACAATGTAATCTGCGATTTCTGGTAATAACAAGGGAAGTGCACATTTTGAACAAACTAGATATTAATTAAAAAAATATATCATTTTTTATGAATCCATATATAATGCAACATTTTTTAAATTTTAATGGTGTCTTTCTCAAAATCTTCAAAAGTTCACTTATCTGTTATTGGAAGCCATAGAATTAATATGACTACTCTTATATAATATTTATGTTTTGCGATTTTCCATATATTTCTATCCATGTCAACATTCACACAAATTTCCTCCAAAACAGTTTTTTTTGTAAATATTTATTTGTTATTTATATACGTTCCATTCGCAAGTATTACACTTACCATCTTTGATTAACCTTTCTATAATATTAACCATGTCTTGAATTTCCTTCACATGGTATTCCGTATTTGTATCGGCAGGTATTCCGAAATCTTTATATCAATAATTAAGGAATATTATATTTTACATGCATTTGCTTGTAATATTTTTATGAATATTTGTGCACCATAAACTATACTGCACTATACCATGTATTTATACAATCTTATTGGATTAAAATCAATAAGTAAGCTTCCATCGCTAACGTCAATTCATGAACTTTTTCCTAGCCTTATAAATACTCGGATATCTTTTCTTGCTCGGGGCCGAACTCCTAACTGACGTTAGTAATGACGCGTTCTTATCAAGGTACGGGCATTTTTATATTCAAATGTTTCTGTAAAATTAAATCGCTCTTTGTTTAATGCCCAAAACCATGCATCTTCTATATTCAAAATTAGCTAACAATGACCACAAGTTGACTCTTTTCAATTCCAAAAAATTGATTAACACTTTTATATTTTCTTCACTTAATTGCATTTTGCAATTAAGCAGTTTGACCTTTGTAATTATGTATGCTGTTCCAAATGTCATTTCCATTGGAACTTTATATTCCAGACACCATTACCCTAATGAAATATTAGTCCTGACATGAGATGCACACTATTTCAAAGGAAAAATCGCACTATGAAAAGTGCATCAGGAACTTCATAGAATTTCATTGGAATATTATTCATGAAAAGCTATGAATTGCTATGAATAGCTCATTGCAAAGCAGATAATAGCTTTTCATAAATTATATTCCATTGGAAGTCTAAGAACTTTTCCTATGAAATACTATGATGTGCCTTGTACCAGGGAGATTAATCTGATTACGTGTTCCATTAACAAAGTGAAACTTCAATTCCCATTATAATTGTTTCATAGGACAAAAAATCAAGATGTTTCCGCTTTAGATTGGGCGCAATGAACCTGATGCCCATATTTCATACAAAATTAATCTAATTCCCCATGGAAATAATCCAGCTCTAAAATATAATCTTTCCTTTTATCATTTTACCCTTCCCCAGTATGTCAATAGAGATTATGCCTCAAACATTCCTTAATACAGTAGCCATTATCTTTTCCACTGATAGAACGGTTTTATACTTGGCAGCAAGTTACGCGGCTGCGACCCATTGTTTCAAGTGCTGCTTTCTTCCAGGATCGTAATAATGTATTCGACTGTCATCTTATGCGGTTATGTAATGGCGCAAAAAGATCTCTGCTTTATGTCGAAATAGCCCTAAATGTATCTTACTTTTGTTCACGTTTTCAGCCAAATAAAAAAATCACAAGTTTTATTGTTTGTAATTAAGGACCCTGCGCTAAATAATTTTTTTCCAAAAAAATCAAACTGTATGTCGAGTATTTATCAAATGTTAGTTAATTTAATAAAGAAATTTAATTGTAAACAGATAACCCAATATTTTTTTCTGAATAATAAAATATTCAAAATATTTGCTGAGTACAGAAAAGATTCAATTACACATTACTGCATAAATTGTAATGCTAAGCAAATTAGTAAAATTGTTTGATAAATTTGTGTGATGCTTCTAAATTAATATGAAATACTCATTCGGTAAATAAGCTAGCAATATTTCTTCAATTAATCATTTTGTCTGTACGTTGGCTGGGCACGCAATATTGTTTGCTCGATTATTTAAAATGTTAGTGCCTCGGGAATCTCACGTTCCTTCAATCTTTTATTATCATATCATGAATTTTCTTAGTAGTTGCTTACGTTTCAGCGATCCAGCTCATGCAAAGTTATTTTTACCCTTCAGTCGTTTTGACAAATATTAAAATGTATTCTGCAAAAATTACTTAAGTCTTTTAATATACCGATTAATCCCAAATAGTGTTTGTATTGTAATTTAAGTTGAGCACTCATTAATAAGAGACAGATGACTTATACTCAAACGTCACTGTACTTAATCGATTCAGATTATTGTTGGAATAAAATAAATATTTATGTATTTTGCATAGTTGGTTTAAAGTTCTTCGTTTTAAAAATGATAAAGAAACTTGAAAACCTGCACTTAACGTCCGCAAAGTAAGGTGAGATTTGAAATTCTTCGGTGATTGAACTTTATTAGTAACTGCATGGAACAGTACGTAAAACAGTTCATCGACTTTTAATAAAAAATCATGTAATGTAAAATATACAAAATCTAAGTAGGTTCCTTGTCTAAGTGTTGGTACGAAAGATTTTTTGGCCATTTAACATTGAAAACATTCCTCTCTAAGAAATTGAACGTTGAAACAAATGTTGCGTTTAATTTCGGCAATTAATGTTCTCTATATTAAAATGTTAAATTTCTAATTAAAAAATTGAACTACTTTACAAAATAGTTGTAAACCAGCAGAATTATATTATTTTATCTTATGTAAGAAATATAATTAATTAAAAAAACAATCGAAAGTCTGAATATGGTTATGCAATAGATTATGAATAATTAAAAATTCTATCAGTTGAATCTTTAATGTGACATGTCACTCAGTTCGTAACGTCACAAACATATAATCTTACATTTATCACCTTAAGCGAATAAAAGAAAATTAATGTTATTGTAATGTTATGTGAAAAGGAAATATTGACGTGTCAATAAAGCTTCTTCTTTTTTAACGCTTATTCATTTCATTTTCCTAATAACCAATGCCTTCTTTTTAAATAAAAAATGTTACGTTAAAATGAAGTTAGTTTTAGTCAACATTAAACAAATAAATAATAAAACATAAAATAAAAAAATAAAATAAAACGTTATACAGTTGTCCAAGTATGCACATAAAACTGCCTAATGACCAATTATCTTATTATAAGTATCCTTATATGAATTTCCCAAAATCCCCAAAACTCCAAAATGTGAACCGAACTAAATTTCATTTTTTTTACTTTCCCAGTATATTTGTATGCAGCACGGTAGTACAACTGAATTATATTTGCAAACATCGGTCACAGGCGATAAAGTTAAGGAAGATCGAGTCCGATGTCGTTTGAACGACGATCCGCCGCCAATGTCTCGTAGGGTGACCTTTTATCTAAGATTATCGAAACGCACCGACAATATCTCATGCAATTTAAAAATATTCACACACATATTCACTTTTAAAATCGCCATTCTCACAAATATGTTTCAACACCAACTCAACAACTGACCAACAATCTAATGCTTTTCTGAAAATTGCAAATTTCGATTTCTGCGTTCCGTGTAAAAAAACGTGTAATTCTGAAAATTTCACGTTACGCATTGGTTTACGAACGCCTTAAAAAGCGAAACTATATTTCATAATCGCGTAAAATACTTTCCCTCCAAAGTTCACGTATGCAAATTACAAGCACCTGTGTACATGTTTCCCTCTCTGTAGGTGCCAACTGACGATCCCAATCCGACTTAACTCAAAGACTTTTTCAACTTTCATTAGACCCAGACTATCCAAAGATTCTGTACTTCTACCCAGATATCAGAGTCTCACTACAAAAGTGCTGATCAAATAGGCATAAATTGGTGACTATCGTAGCAAGAAAAAATTGACTTTATAGTTGAATTCTTCAACTACCATGAATTTTACATTATTAATACCACGGTTGCTTTTTAATCAGAATAAAAATTTCATTGCAGCTGATTTTTAACAGTTAAAAAAGAAATTTCTTACTCTGAAAATACTAAGATACTGTATGTGTACGCTAAAATGTTTCTTTAATTTCAAATATCATAAAATACTTCAGCTGAGTGTAAAAAATCATGAGTATATGTGACTTCAATTTTCATTTAACCAGCTGATTTCACTTTAAGATATCGTATCATTAATTTTAATGAATTTAAGTTACAATTGCAATAACTTATCATTAATGATTTTAGCAACTTGAACCAGTCCTTTTTTGTATTCAACATACCTCAGATTTCACTATAGCCTCATTTGGTAAAAATATCTCAGAGAGGGTAATTGCAATTATGGTATCACTGATACGTGCCGAAAATGTCGAAAAAATGAAAAAAGTCACTGGTCACAGTGTGCAGTTACTTTAGCTTGGAATCCGAGCCGAACTGTTACCCGCTTTTCTTCGTGTTCGATACTAAGCTCGTTTTGAACAAAAACGAAGTAATGCGTCTTATTCAGACTATCAAGAGGTCGCGCCTGTTCCCCAGACCACGTTTACGACGTAAGAAATTGACACGTGCAGATATCGAGTGTAAGAACCGAAAAATACGGCGTTTAACTTGGCCAGTTCTTGGAATGCCTTGTTCAATGAAATTTAATAATATAGTAGAAGGTGTACCATGATTAACAAAATTTATACTAAAATGAAACTAATAGTATGGCAAATTTATTAGTTAACGGATTTTGTTCAATTATAAATTACAGATATTATAAAAAGTCTCTGGGCTGAATGATTAGATGATTTCACATTCTTTCTTTCAACACTTTCCCATAAAAAACGAGACGTTTTGATTTCCTCCAAGTTTCCTTTAGTATAGTTTTATTTAATTAATCAATTGATTTAACTAATTATTTATTTTATTTAAGTTAAAATAATTTAGAGTTCTGCGATTAAAATATTCAAAAGACAAGTTATTAAAAATAAAATGATTTCTTCTGCAATTCAGACGATTAAATTGTTTTACAATTGAAAAAATGAATAAATCATAATTAAAAAATGTATGTGTTATTACAAATGTTTTATTGAATAAGGTGTGAAAATAAAAAAATGCGTTTATTGAAAGAATAAACGGACTTACGGAAAAAGTATCGCACAATATTAACCGATAAAAAACTGGAAATAGAAAAATATTCGAATCAAATAGATTATCGTCGACTATTCAGAGGTTGCATTTACACAAACGATTGATCAAATATGGCTTGTATTGAATATAATTGATTAAATATGACATTGTATACAATTTTAATGAAGATAAATTAATATGCCATACTTAAAAAATGTTGCAATTCGACGTCTCAGCATTTTACCAGTGCTGGATTCTGATGGACGAGCTAAAGTGAAAACCTAATTCAACTGAGAATATCTGAGAACATAATAAGCTGGTGAAAATATATGAATCTTATTGTCAACCGATTTAGAAATTGAAGACTTTAATATATATAAAGCAAAACATAAATAACTTGCAAGCCCTTTTAAATAAATTTATTATATTAAACTAATTAATTTTAACTGAATTTTATAAGCATAAGAAGGTAAAATTTTGAAAATGCAAAATCATTTTAAAACTGTTCAATTTTATTATTGTATGCAGGTCAACACATCATAAATGGTATTCTACTATTTTTAATTATTATTATTGGACAAATAATAAATAAAATAAAATAATAATTATTTTTTTATGAATTTACATACTTTGTCCTATATTTTAATGTCTTGCGCAGAACTGTTACCATAATATATTGCAACTGTATGTAGCATTCAGGACAATTGCAACAGTTTCTTGTTGTCAGTTTATGCAAGTTTCTCATCGCAATCATAAATTGAGAACGACTCTTCAAATTGTGAAATTCATTATCAAGAAATCTTTGATACAAAAAACATTAAATTTATAAGATATTCTGTTCATACGAAATTTTAGTCAAATATATTTTAGCTTTATTTTTGAAAGTTTTCCGGGTTTACAGTAAATCAGAAAAATTATGTAAAAAACCATCAGTTTTTCATTAAATTTAATTTCTCTTTGAACTTCTGTATATCTGAATGTTTCTAATTGTTTCAATATTATAAAGCGTTATTAAAAGCATTATTAAGTATTATATTTTTGTGGTGTGAAAGAGTGGTTTACTTTAAACACAGCAATTTATATGAAACAATACTTGTAGATGTAATGATTAAAAAAAGCGTTTTAAAAGTTAAAAAAACGAATATACGAGTGTTGGTAAATTGCTGATGATCGTTTAAGAACCTAATAATGAGCAAAAGTCGGTAAAGTAGAAATACGCGTTGACATACCAAACAGAGAAAATCGGCAAATTAGGATATCATAAAAACGTGTGCGATAAGTTTTAATCCTTAAAACTTGCATTGAATTTTCCATTGATTTATTGGTAAAAACTGTTAATAAATATGTTAGAATGCATTAACTTAATGTATATCAATTTGTTTCAGTTTAAATTAATTATATCCCACAAAAAATTGCAAAGTCTTTTTATGAATTAATGCAACTACAGAAAATAAAATTAGTTTAACATTCGGAAATTTTTCAAAGTTTTGTGTGTACCATAGTTACCTGGTTATTTCATCAGAAGATAGTCTGAAATGATATCAATTTATTGTTTTCAAGTTTTTTTATCATTCTCTCACCAGAACAGTTTCCTACTCTTTTCCTTGGAACACCAAGCACTATAGATATATCATGCTCTACTTTACCACCGGCCCTCTAGCACATTGATACATATCAAAATTATAAAGTAATTGCCTAATTTTTATCAGCCTTTACATTTCATGCTGTCTTTATTTACATTATGTACTGTTAGCTTTTGTTTAAAGATGCTCGTTCCTTAAATATTAAAAATTGTTCCTCTTTGTCAAAAAGCTGTTGTTAGTAACTTCTGCTTAGCCTGTAACGACAATTTTGAACTTTTACCATTAAAATAAAGATATAGCTGTTACTATAAAGATATAGCTGATACAAGTAAAGTTCATTGAGATTCAAACACTATCACACATGACTCAGATGAAAACGCATCAAGATTAAACTAAAAATAGATCTACGATGGATTAAAGTTTTCACTGTGTAAACTATTACACCAAACATTGTTTCAATTATAATTTGGTTTGTTATCCACAATCTATTTATGATCTGATTTAAATCCTAAGACTTAAATCAGATCATAATTTAGTCTTAAAACATTTTAACATTTTAAGACTGTTAAAGTGTTAAGAATCGTTGAAATCGTTATATAATATCAGTTTAAAATCAATTTACCTGAAAATATTTATTTATCTCTATTCTTTTTTGCCGTTTGTGTATCACTTAGATATAACCATCAGTGTTTTGGATACATGAAAATGACCAATTAATTCAAATTCATATTTGAAATACACACAGTGTTTACAGTCAGCACTGTAATTGTAACAGTTCAATTTACTCAGTGTATAAAACGATTGAGAGCACTTTTGGTACACAAACGAATCCCTCTTTTGGCATAAGCAAAAAACAACGAACCAGGCAAAAACGCTAACAAAAACCTGGCCGACTATTGAAAAACGTCGCCCTTATTTCATGCACATTATCTACCATTATTAGCCGAATTAATTGTTTCACGAAAAGGATACATTGAAGCATATCTTGTATGTTGAGCGCCGAGAGTTCATCCTGCGAAGAATAGCAGGCCTCAAATTCCTTCCTCAGGTCGTGAAAAACAGAATAATGGTTTGGCAGTTCAATGTCTTTGTTACACGCTTCAGGATGCAAACACTGTCTTAACGGTGCCTGACCGTCCACGACGAATCGAGGAACCGTTCCAGGAGGTATACATTTGAGAGATGACCACCACGTTTCAAACTGAAAAAAAGTTCGGCGCAGATTAGTTACATTGTTCGTTACATGATTCGCCGGTAGTATTATAGATTGACCTCAGGCTTTTGTTTTCACCCGATTCTTACATTTTCTGTGTAGTCTTATATATTTGAAGGGCAAGTGCATTAGAAGAACATCCCAGTTAAAAAATTCTATTAGAAACCATTAAATACAAAAAAGAAAATATGTATTTAATGATTTCCAATAGAAATTAAAAACCGCAATCAAAAACCGCATAGATACCATAAGGAATTATTTTCACATGGAGCTATAGCTACATACAAATAAAATGAATGTGCAATTCTAGCTCTAATGAAATTTGTTAATTGGGATGCATTTTTATGTAATATGTTAAATATAGTAAACAATTCTCCAAATTAATTTTCAGTAAATTTTCTAAAAATATGTCAAGAAAGATGACTATCCAGTTACGATGTTTTTCTTTTGTTGTGTAGATACCTTGCACCTCTTACAAATTTGTTTTCCCAGTGCAGGTCTACAAAAACCATATATTTTCCATTGAAATGCTTATTTTTTATTTATTATTTTATTTTGAGTGATTCTTTACCTTTTGGATAGCTTGGCGCAAGGGGATGCCATGTTCCCGAATAGTTTGCTCAGTGAGTGTCGGAGCATGAGCCAAAGCCGGGTCGCTGACAACACCGCTGCTTCCGGCCATAACTAAATTTTCATTTCCCGTCCCGTTGCTGACATTTTGTGTTGCTGAAACGTTTTTTATTGTCGACTCATCCATCATCATGGGCCGGACAATATATTGCTGTCTCCCCACCACCTGTACAGAACCAAAATATATTTAATAATTTACTCGAATTATACAAGGTAGGAATTCTTCATATTTCATACATTTTAATCCTATTAAAAAAGTGGATTTGGGGTGAAAAATTACTAAACCCACTCACGATTTTCATTCATTCAATTACTTTCTTAATTTAAAATACTTTCTTAAAAAAATATATTAAAAATATATTGGAAATATATTTTAGAGATCCATTTATGTGTTTCCATTTTTGAGGAATAACCGTAATTATACTTATACGGATAAATCTCTGCATTTAGCTCAAAATTTTCAATTATGTGATTTAACTGTTTTTTTTCTCAAAACCAGTTTGTTGTTAAAAATAAATATTTTCATTTTTCAGACGGAAATAATAGGCTGTCGGGAATAGCCTAAAAAGGTGGATTTTTCATTTAATACACGTTTAGTTTTCAGCCCTATGAAATTATTAATAATAATTTTAAAAATGCGCATTTGTTTAATAATAAACACATTTTGTATATCGATACCGTTCATATCCTTGTTAACCGTCCGTTAGCCGAGGTGTTCCTAGCATCTCTATCACACTGCAAAAGTCTCACTCCGACCTCTCTTTCTTGATAAAGCGTAGGTAACAACGCGAGTAACGGAAGGTTAAAAACATTCCTCGGTGAAACTGTGTAAATTCTATCTCAACTTAGAAATACTCCCATTGTATATAAAAATGATTACAAATCTTATCAAATGAGGAAACGATGGAATAATGGAAACTACTTGTTTTTCTTTCCCATTATCGTTATATAGTAATATTAACAATTACAAAACAATAGGATGTTGTCAGTTATAAAAAAACAATAGAATTCACCTGCATTCAATCATTTTTTAAATAAACAAATTAAAATGTAACTAACGTAATTTTCAGTGTATACAAAAATGTATTGTAAAAAATACATAATAAATAAAACGCATAGAAAAATGTTCAGATACATCAAACACATATTATAAAAAAATCTATGGTGAAAAATTAAAAAGATAATGTTTGGAAATTGTCTCAGTGGAGATATTTTGAAAAATATTGATCAACAGGAAACGACCGTAACGATATAATCCAAAGAAACAGGTGATGTGCGTGAACAGTCGATGCACGAAATTTAAATGGGCGCCAGGGATGAACGGGCTATGTAACAATGAAAGCGAGTGACACGGATGACCGAACGAGCGATGTTGTTATCCAAATGGCTGGAAGGGCCAAATCCCGACGGGTGAACAACCGAAATATCGTCATTTCATTGACTTTCAGCAAGTTGAAACAACTCAGCATCTACAATCTCAAAGGACAGTGAGGAATGATTGGAATGCTGTGTCTGTATGGTACCCATAATATAACCTATGTTATTATGCATTCAATGCATCATTTTAAGACATTTGTGAAGTTCAATGTACTGTTTTTTAATAATTAAAATATTGCCGAGTAATTAAACTGTTTTGCATTTTGTGTAAACATTTTAATACGATTGTCTCTTTTGAAGATAACCGAAATATAGAGTACGTTTGCATAAGTCTTTTGGTATTTATTTATACACGTACATTTAATTTAAATAACGTGGCTTGCGAGCCACGAGCCAGTTTGTCGCTCGCGAATTATGAGTTAACACAAAGCTAGCGAGGCATGAGAGCCGGATCGGGCTTACAAGCTACGAACCGGCTCGAGCCTGATTCCGGCTCGCGCACCGACTTATAATGTTGATTTCAGTGAAGATGCCGAAAGTAAACGAACTGTACGAACGAACGCTTCGACGTTGCTTCGACGTTTCCGATTGGAATTACTAGTCTCGTTAAGGTAGTTCTATTGCTAAGTGTCGGATTAAAGATGTTAATTAAAATTATATTTCTTGATTAAATCATATTTTTGGGAGAGGTGTAGGATACTTACATTAATGTTGATAAAATAATAATGTCAGTTATATTTGCAATTATTTTTTACTAATTGTGAAGTTTAATTAATTTGTTTACAGATGTTAAAAAGCATTATTATATAACGTTTATTATGTTGCACGAATAATGAACTTATTTGCGATTTAGTACCTTCAAAATACGTCACTGGATTGCTGTTCAATATATTATTACTCGAGAATAAACAGGGAATTAGAACTTTTGAATTATGGAAAACTGAAAATAGAGTTTTTGTATTTAAGTCCTTGCTTAATGTTATAAGTTATATTTTTTATAAGCAGGTTACTACTTATTCTTTTATGGAAAAGTGATTATTTTATACCCAGACACATCCTGTCATAAATAAACTGTTATATTAAAAGCAAAATCATACTCCAATGGTATACATATTTTAAATTCAATATTTATATCCTTTTAATTTTCCTATATAATCTATAATATCCTATATAATTTTTTTAGTTTAGATATCTATCAAGAATTCTATTGTCCTTGTCTAATGTTGAATGTTTTGATGTATTTGTAATAACTGTCTATAAAAAAGTGACGTTATATATACAAAATTGAATATGAAGAATGTGAAAGAGGAAGCATACATTTTTTCCATTTTAATGAATCTGTTAAATAAATTATCATACGTTATCACAATATATGTAAATTTCATCAACATCTATTAAATATTGGAGTTTACAAATTCTAACTAAATGTAGTATGTTTTGTTAATTGATATTTTCCTTGGAATCATTACCCTAAAGGTAAAAACCTTGACAAATTTTTCATGAATTTTTACAATTTTTCTAATATGTAATAAAAATGTTAAGGAATTCTCATTACTTTTGAAGTAGGTCTAAGACACTCGATCAAAAAAGAAGCTTACATTAATATATTAATTAATTTATTTTATATTTGATTTGTAACCTGGTTCTATTCATTGCATTGTAATTTTTTTACTTATAAGATTAGTTAAAAGATTAGTTACCTTCAGAGATAAGAATATTTGTCATACCAAAATACGACTAAATGAGATAATGGAAGATGAATGCAAAGATTGTTGATAAAGTTTATAATTGTGTCTCCTATTTAAATATTATTTTGATAAACAAAAAAGCTGAGCAATTTTGCAACGTTGATGAATCAGCAGCTTTCTTTCGCCATCTAAAGTGATCACAACTTTACTCATTCGAAATTGCATACTTTCCAATTGCTTTCCAACAAGTGCGTGAAAAACAACATTTTTAGAGTGAAAAAAAGAATTGTATGTAAAATATGAAGTAGTACAAAAAGTGAATATATATTTTATGAATAAGTGGTAGAAATGGTTTAAACCTTAAAATTTTTAAATCATACCCTTTATAATTTGACGTTTCGCAAAGATAACGCGATTTTTTTTCAAATTCCCATCAATTGATGAAAATGGCCTAAATTTACATAAAAAAATAATATATAGATATGTCCTTTTGATACCTTTTTTTATTTTATCAAGCATGTAACTTTTTACAATTTTTTCATGAAAAAACACACTTCACAAGGTTGAGAATATCTAGAAAAGGTGGTTTTTCGATTTATGTGTTCAAATTTCAGTTAACATGTCCCTATGTTTCTGTGACAGTATCGAACACACCTGTATTCTGTAAGAAAAAGTTGATGGTTTGGGTTATGCGGGTAATATCAAATAAAAGATGTCTCTGAAGTTAATAAAGCCACTTAGGCGCAACATATACAAAAATATTGCAAAATTTGTAGTAAATTTGTTTTTGCGTTTTTTTACACCTGACTTTGCTAATTTCTCGCAGTTTAATATTTAAAGTTTTTTATCGTAGGGTTTTACTGATATTTGTAAGCATCATTTATTTCAAAGAATATTTTGCTCCATCAGTTTTCAAATAAAGTAATTACTTGAAGATTTATGTATGTTTTAGTAGTGGCATTACTAGCCTTGGTCTTAAGTTAGCAAAGCCATGCAAAGGTTTAAAAAATAAAGCTTGACGAAAAAGCGATATTTTTTACATTTCACTCAAGTAGCTTTTCTAATTGTTACCATTTGACAACGCATACCAATCAAATCTTTCATTTCATTATCATTAATACTATCAGGAAGTTCAATTTTCACGATTTTTTTATCAAAAGTTGCAATTAACTTCACAAAATAAATTTAAGTTTCGAGGTGTTCAATTCTTGACAATTTGGTGTACGAAAAATGTGCAATTTAAGATAACTCCTGAAAGCTGAAATTTCAGTAAATATTTTAATATTTTAAGCACGACACGTGAAGAGATTATTGAACCCTAACTTATAAAACGTTCCTCAAATTTACTTCTGAAAAAAAGCTTGACGAAATTTGATTTTTTACCTCCCCGACCCGGATCTTCGATATTTTTTATAAAAGTATTATTTTTCAAAAAAATAATATCTTGTCGGTAAAATAGAACGTTTATTTCTTCATAAGAAAGCTCATTAATAAGCCGTTAGAACCAAAAAAAGCACATTAGCACATACGATCGATCATTCTGATGTTGAAAATTTGCCATATAAATAAATTGGAATGATACATTCGCCGGATTTCTTACTTTCCATCGGCACCGCGAGGCACACGCATATAATAATGTTCACCTGTGACCCCAAAAGCGAGCACGTTGTCATCTTTGTTTTACGAGGAGGACAATAGCGTTTATGGACGTGCCGCAATCAGTGTCAATCATATGATTTACAAAACTACGTTTGGACGAATAATCGATTTCTTCAAGTCGCTGGAACCGTCATAAATCCAGTTCTTGGAACTAATTATCAAATTTTGAAAGCCACTCGATGACGTCTCTCACGCGACAAATTTATGCACAATAATGTCATAAATAATAACAATGTCGAAATTAAGGCGGATCGTAGCCAAATTGTCGTCAATGTCAGTCGAGTTCATTAACACAAACGGCAATTGGCCAGCATTCGTCTTGTGCGAAATGTCAGAGTCCAAAAATGGTTCGGGAATGTGAAATGAAAATGTGCAAACCGTGTTAAATTATGCACGCAATTATTCTTACGCAAATGGTATTCTCGAGATGCAATTATAGTAATGTCGGCCATCATTACAGCAATGTCGCGGCGCTCGCAGCCGCCTAAGCAATCACTTAAATTGTGAATTGTAATGCTACAACGAAATTTATATGAAAATCCTATTTCAGCTAATGCTGGACAATCAGAATCTTTTTTCCCGTAATTATGCTTTAGTGAAATTCCTTTATAGATGAAAAGTGGGCTTCCCTATTTTTCCCTTTTTCTGAATTTCGAAAATATCATTATGAGAATAAATAGGAAATAAATAAATAGTAACTTCGAAAAATTTTCATTATGAGAATATTAGACTTATTTTGCAAGACTACTATTTTTTTAATATTCAGTGTTATTATTTTTTTGTATTTTATATTTTTTTATAAGTGTCTTAATGTATGCATCTCTATTTATCAAAATGGTTTCAGTATACACATAAAAAAAATTTTTGAAAGAAATGAAACTCTCTTTCTTGATAAACAAAATGTTATTGTTTATCCCGAATGCAGCATTCGCACAAATTTGTCATCGAGCTCTTTTTTGTGTACTTTGCGCTTACAAATCGTGCAATCTCTATCTTCCGTATCACTCGGCGTGAGATAATTGACATTTTGTAATGAACTTTCTCTTTGATTATTTCTGACTGTGCCGTGTATGTAACACCTGCGCCGTTCACGCACATTTTGCACAACACGAAATCCATTCAAAATATATCAGTTCCGCAAATCGACATTGCCGCAAAGACAATCGCGTTCTGCCTATACTTCACACATGGACGAGTATATGATTTTTTCTATTCTGTTACGAGTATGATTTTTTATTTACTTTGGATGGTAAAAGTGTCTTTCCAAGGTTTTGTTTCATATTTCTAATTTATTTAATTTTTGACAAAGAATATTATTTACGAAATAAAATTTTTTATTTCGTGTTATGGAATTTTAAAGATAGACTTTTTTTATAGGAGAAACATTAAATTTTAAGGTAAGAAAATAGTGCACTTTTTCTAGGAAGCATTAAGGTTATACAATAACGAGATATATAAATTAGAAAATTCATGAAAATTTAAAAAATAAAGATTAATATAATTATGTTTAGTTTCTCGAATATGATCGAAATTATTTTGCTAAAAGATATAAATTGTCAAAGTTACCAAAAAAGTATAAGTGTTTGTTAAAAACAGTTTTGCAATAAAGTTTTTTTATTAAACAAAATGTATATACTTCTTTTCAGTTAAAAAAAGTACTAATTTTTAAATTTGTGAATACAATAACTATCAGTATGATTAATTTTTAGAACCCTAAAAATACGCTCCTTCGTGAATGTACTTCCTGAACCAGTATTTCTGTGGTTTTGAGGAAAAACCAGTTAAGTCACATTTTTTGATAAATTTGGTTAAGAGCGGAAATTGATATATTTTTATGTATATTTTCATGTGGGAACGACGAAAAGTTATTATTTGATGTACATTTTGCTCAGTTTTGACAAAAAATAACCGATAAAGTGTCATTTTTGAGGAA
>JABFPB010004061.1:0-15660 GCA_022817645.1 Ceratoteleas bidentatus | reverse complement strand
TTTGCCTCTATAGGCCATATATGGTCTATTGAGTTGCAGATTTGGTCCAACTAGACAGAATATGATTCATATGTGGGATCAATATGAATCATAAAAATCATATTTGGACCATATATGAAACACCTTCGAGCATATTTGGGCTATACATGAACCATATAAGTCGTATATGGACCATATATGACTTATATGGTACATATACGAGCATATTTGAGCTATATATAGACATATATAGCCCAAATATGCTCGAAGGTATTTCATATATGGTCCAAATATGATTTTTATGATTCATATTGAGCCCATATATGAATCATTGAGTCTATATGGACCATATATGCCTATATATTGCATATATGGTCAATATACGACTTATATGGTTCATGTATAGCCCAAATATGCCCGCATGTAATTAATATATGGTCCATATATGGGTTCTACGGTTTATATATGACCCATATATGACCGAATATTTCATATATAATCCATATACTTTTAATTTTTATCAAACAGTCGCATTTCACATTCGAACTTCCATCCACAGCAAATATTAAAAGTGGTTACACTTGTAAAATTTGCTCGAAAACATCAAAGGAGTCATCTTCCGTCGATCGGTTCAAACGCGGCTTAAGTTACGTTAAGAAAATTATAGTAATGATAATGGCTGTTAGCACATTGGTGTCAGAACAGCCTTGGCGGAATGTTCGCGAATCGCCGTCCGCTTTCGGGTTCGAAATTACACTTATTTTTAATGAAGAGCTGCGGTTGCGACGCGCGTCTTCGCTTTGTTTGCAAAAACAATTGCGTTTTCGCGGATCCGCTGGAATTTTAACAAGCCGACGCGCCGACTTGAAAATGGCCCGAAATAGCGAGGTCGCGCTTTGAATTATGTGCAAATAGTCCGGATATAATACGTCAGAGTGATATACCGGCGAATTGAATTCGCCGCGTCTGGCAGTCATTAAATTAGAATTGTTCTGCGCCGGTAATTCGCCGGCAACATAATGGCCATGTTAAAGTCGCAAACGCGTTAAGTAAATCGGCGATTAAAAGTCGATCTGTTGGCAAATGACGTCAGATGGAGTTTCGGAGTCGAATGTTTATGACTTGTTGTGAGGTAACGATGTTTGATAAGGAAAAGGGTTAATGGTTTTTGTAACAGCTAATTTACGACTAATACGCTGTAAAATTAGTGTCAGAAGTTGTTAGCGTTACCAAAAATCGTAAGTTTTTTAATTTAGGTAGAAAAAATTAACACTAATGTAACATAGAAATTAAATTTTAAACACTAATGTAACACTAAGGAAATTAAATTTTAAAGAAATTAAAATTTTGTTTAAATCAAGTTTTTAATTTAATTACATTTTTTTAATTAATTTTTAATTCATTTTTACTTTCGTTAGTGTTAGTGTAAGATTACATAAGTGTTTCCTGTGATATCGACATTTTGTATTTTTTAAACACTAATGTAACACTAAGGAAATTAAATTTTAAAGAAATAAAAATTTTATTTAAATCAAGTTTTTAATTTAATTACATTTTTTAAATTAATTTTTAATTCAATTTTACTTTCGTTAGTGTTAGTGTAACATTATATAAGTGTTTCCTGTGATATCGACATTTTGTATTTTTTACACACTAATGTAACACTAAGGAAATTAAATTTTAAAGAAATTAAAATTTTATTTAAATAAAAAAATTATTAAATTGTAATTTAATTACATTTTTTAAATTAACTTTTAATTCAATTTTACTTTCGTTAGTGTAAGATTATATAAGTGTTTCCTGTGATATCGACATTTTGTATTTCGTTGTTTAAATTTATTATTTTGTTTTAAAGTTCAGTTTTTTGTTTTTTTAAATCTTTTTTAATTTTTTTAATTTCTTCACAAAAATATATAGTGGGAGTTACGATTTGACGCAGAAATGGAAAAAGGATGTTTCTTTCAATGCTATTTGTGTTTCACTCTATTTGGCTACTGTCTGGCAGACAAGCAGGTTAAAATTAACACTGGTAAAAAAGTGTACAACGGCTGGAATCAGGAAAAGTTCTTTTTTAATCTGTCTGTCGAGGAATGATAAATAAAAATGGTTTTGTCGTGAATAGTATGCAATTTGATTTTGATTGAAGGAGAATTACTTGGTACCCTTTAATTAAAAAGATTAGTGTATAATTATGTAGACATATTTTAATTTCAGCGTAGAAATTATTTTTAGAAAGTTAGAATTCGATATTGATAATGTTTAGAAACTGAAATCGGAAAACCTGTAAATAATAATTAATCTAATCTGGAGTGATTACAACGATCATAACTTATGATTGGTTGTCACATTCTTGCGGAACTGGTTAAATTTTTATACTACTTTTTAAATTGATTATTTCAATTGGACTACCTACTTATCACTTTCGCAAATTATCTTTGATTATTTACTCTAAATGGTACTGACCTAAGACAAAGTTGTAGTCATATTTTGTAAAATATTGAAGCTAAGTAGGAACTCTTAAAAAGGTTCTGATAGAACATTTACATTTAAAAAAAATTTAAATAATATAGATTTTCATTAGAAGCTTTGTAAATTTTCCCAAAAAATTTTACATTTTTTAATCCTGTATACACATTTTTCATTTTTGACAATGTAAGAAAAAATTTGAAAAATATATCGAACGTTTAGAATTCCAATAATTAATTAGAAATAAGACATTCAAATTTAGAAAAAATAGTAAAAATAAAAAAAATAAAAATAAAAATATTTCTTCATTATATTTGACATTTTCTACTTTTTTACTACTTTTAAATACCATCAAAGACTCATTCCTTTTCCACATAACTAACCACACTAAATTCCTGCCTAAATCCAAGCGGAAAATATGGCAAACTGGGGGCCATTTTTAGCCCTGCATTATATCAGGGCAATTAACTTAATACTAGCCTATGCATTTAAGAAGCCATTCTCCACACTCCTTCTCAGTAAACATCATTTCTGAAAATAGTCAGCGCAACGCAAGACAAAACGCTCCTCACACTTGGATATACAAATGATTCCGGCTATTGTCGGTTTAGTTGCGTCCGCGTGTATTTAATGCACGACAAAACCGCCAATTTGTTTGCGTCAAAATAAAAGATGGCCGTTTCGTCGCCGGCACCTAACACGTGTCCGGCGAATCGAATGAGCCAGCTAACTGTCGTCGCGACGGATTCGCGTTTCTGCCAAAATGCTATGGCAATTATTCGGACAGACTCGTGGTTATGATTTCGCGAATCAGAGTTTCACAGAGTTCGATTGCATAATGAGAAATATAGTTTAGGAAAAGAACGAGGTTATTAGCATCGCAGGGAAACGAGAGTGAATTGAGTGAACGAGAGTAAATGAGAGTAAATGAGGCACTAAACGAGAGTAAATCGAAGTAAATGAGGGAGTAAACGAGAGTAACGAGAGTAAATAAGAGTAAATGAAGGAATAGACGAGACTAAATGAATAACCAGAGTAAACGAGAGAAAAATAAGGGAGTAAAGGAGAGTGAATGAAAGAAAAAATAAGAGTAAATGAAGGAGTAAACGAGAGTAAATGAGGGAGTAAACGAGATTAAACGACTTTAACAACAGTAAACCGGAGTAAAGAAGAGTAAATAAGAGTAAATGAAGGAGTAAACGAGGGAGTAAAGGAGAGTAAATAAAGAAATAAACAAGAGTAGATGAGAGTAAATGAGAGTAAATGAAGGAGTAAATGAGAGTAAGTGAAGGAGTAAATAAGAGTAAACGAGAGTAAATAGGAGTGAACGAGAGTAAATAAGAGTAAACGACAGTAAACGAGAGGAAACTAGAATAAAGGAGGGAGTAAATGAGAGTAAATGAGAGTAAAGTAGAGTAAACGAGAGTAAATGAGGGAGTAAACGAGATTAAACGACTTTAACAACAGTGAATAACAGTAAACAAGAGTAAATAATAGTAAATGAAGGAGTGAACAAGAGTAAATATGAGTAAATAAAGAAGTAAATGAGAGTAAACGAGGGAGTAAAAAAAGTAAATGAAGAAGTAAACGAGAGTAGACGAGAGTAAATCAGAGTAAATGAAGGAGTAAATGAGAGTAAGTGAAGAAGCAAACGAAAGTAAATAAGAGTAAACGAGAGTAAATAAGAGTAAACGGGAGTAAACGAGAATAAACGAGAGTAAATAAGAGTAAACGAGAGTAAACGAGGGAGTAAACGAGAGTAAACGAAATTAAATGAGTAAGTAAAGGAGTAATCAAGAGTAAACAAACTTTAAAAAATTAATAAAAGTAACTAACTTACCTACGTATACCAATTAGCTTCAATTTAAAAAAAAATAACTAATCTAATTAACTAAACTAAACTAAACTAATTAAAAACGTGTTTCAAATGTTAAATACAATAATTTCGTTTACTCTCGTTTATTCTGTTGTTTACTCTTGTTTACTCCCTTGTGTACTCTCGTTTACTCTCGTTTACTCTATTTTAGCTAGCCACTTACTTATGAAAAACTCCCAGAATTATGGATGTTCAAACTGGTCATATTTTCTGTGAAAAATAAAGTTACACATAATGTGTTTAAATGATACTTAAATTCATACTAACTTACTATTCCCACGCTCCTCACACCTAGATTCTGAAAGCCTTTCGTGCTTCAATCAGTTAAATATGATAGTTTTGGACATCGGTTGTTAACTCTCATTTTTAAAAGGGATTCTAGAGAGAACATTGCTTCGAGATACCCAGAAAGGAACGATCAATGGTTTTTATGTTGTACACCTAGATTGCTGTACTCATCACTCGAAATGTATTATCTCGTAATTCGACCTTACGCAACTGACCGTGTTTAATTATCTGTTGTTATGAGCAGAAGCGTGGTGAAGTTGTGGCCATTGCGTCAGGTTGTATTTTTTTCGCATCGATGCAGATTTGCTAAACCACTTCTAAATCATAACTGTATTTGTGGTTTGCTTTTTTCAAAATCACATTTCGAAAAAAAAAAGATTTTTAAAGCCTTTTTTAGTGTAGAAGTAAAATTTACTGTAAATCTAAACAACTTTAACAGAACATATATTAAAAAATTTAATACAACATCAAATTATAGAAACTTAAACGATTCCACTTCAAAGTATGGAAATTATATTGTCTGCCATACAGCTTCAAAATCAGGTTATTAAAAGGGAATGACTTCAAAAGGTCACTTCCGAAACACTTATGTCAAATTACTGGACATTTGCAAATATCTCATTGGACGTGATTTATGGACTATTTTCGACGATAAGCTCAGTTGGTGTAAAGGGGGATAATTGCTCTTGATGAATTATTTATGTTTGAATTATGCACTTGCGATGAAGATTTTACCTAATTTTATCTAGGAACTTGCGGTGCTTACTACTTTCCACGTTGAGGTTAATTAATTAAGAGGGATCTCGGCGACAGATCATTGGCTCGGAGTGATACATTCTCGAAAGTTCCTACGGGAAGTGGCGGCAGCATAAATTAGCGCAGATATAACTGTTAGGGTAGTATCTAATCCTTTCTATCCGAATTCTGATGAAAGTTTGCCCAATGTTTAGCATCTCAAGATAAGAACATATGCAAGGTAATTGTCCGGTTTAACATGTCTGACAAGTCAACTGGATTGGTGTTTATTCCCACTTGCGATTTCAATGGCTAGGCCATTTTTACTTTTTGAAGAAACTCGTTTGAAGAACCTATCAAATTAGCTTCCAATGTCTGCAAATTGTTAAACTCCAGTTATGGATTTGACAAATTTATATTTGTTATAATTGCTTTGTCGAAAACAAGTCTAACGAGGAGAAGAGGGAAATTCCTACGATAAGAAAAATGGTCAAACATTGTTCACCTTTCAGAACCGAGTCGTCCTTCGCGGAGAAAACACGCCGAGTGTAAATATGTCTGAAGCAGTGTCTCATTGTTTTGAAACTGCATAGAAATTTGTTTGTATTCAGCGTGCCGTTTCGACATCAGTCATGTACAGTATTTTTACCTCGAATTCCGAGTCACGATTTGTCGAACTTTTCACTCCAACGATTAATGCAGTCAATTAAGTCAACAATCCCTGCAAAAATCCGTAAAAATAGAGCCATTCCATCTTCGATCGTCTGCCAATCATTACGTAACCATTCCCCAAACAGAATGGATGCTTCCAACCCATTATCCTAAATTTGCCTTTTATTTCTACCATATACTCGTCTCCCTCAATTATTTCGCACACCTAGCAAAGACGGCAATAATCCGCAACCTTCCTCGTTATATCACACTTTTATTGCTTTATAGCACCGCAACACAATGCCTTCGCGGATTCGCGAAAGCAAACTCGATTTTTCATTGAGGCCAACCAGGCCATTTATCTCGACTAATTTGTCTTCGCTCATCTTCGCCCCGATTCGCGTTTCACTTCTCTTTATCGGCCCACGGAGCATATCGACTGCCTTCGTTAGACAAATTCCAGGTTTCACTTGGCGAGGAAGAGACTGGTGGCTCTTCCTCCGATTGCGCCAAAGGTCAGCCATTATGGCCACTGCTGTGCACTCAGTCGAGGCACAACAAGTCACCTGTCGAGTTACCGACTTCGCTTTCCTTCTATCTCTCTTTCTCCGGCTGTTTCTGCCTTGTCTCTCTTACATGTACACACCTACACCGTCCACAAGAGCGGTCACGTGCGGCGGTCATGCAAATCTCTAACCGTCTTTCCGTCACGACCTATGACAAGGCCGGACTGTCAAAGAGACGAGACACCTTCGCATTGGGATGTTCGGCGACCCTTTTTTTAACGCGATGCTCATTTCCGGCTCACTGCTGAGAAGGGTGAAGCTAATTAAAAGGGAAGACCTTGGCAGATGCTTTGTTTCGAAGTTTTTACTTAGGGAAGGATGGTCTGATGAAGAATCGGTTAGGTGGAGCCGATTTTCTATATTTTGGAGCAGGTGAGCCTATTTTTTTGGTTCGGAGAATGGGGAGGTGGAACATTGGTAGTGGGCACCAGTGTGTAACTCTGGCTGAGGCGCAGCCTCGAGCGGTAAGCGCGATTTTTCGAAAACGGTTTGAGGTAAAGACTTGGAAAAAAGTCTGCCTTGTTTCGAAATAAATTTTCTATCGCAGGACGAAGCGCTTTTTTAAACCACAACTTTCTCGAATAATGGCGGCAATTTAAAAAAAGAGCCAAACTTAACAAATTTCTAAAACTGGAGGAAAGTCAAGTTTTCCTCCAGTTAAATGAGGAGGCTGAAGCAAGATTCGATATGCACATCTACTTCTTGAATTTCAATTCTCCCGCATCTCCCAAGAACCGAAATAAACTTTACCTAAGTTCGGATTACACCTATCGAGACAATTTTTTCCGTTTCCTCGAGCAAGAAGTAATCGCAACTTGAGTTGTGTAACTCGGCGTTACGATCAAAATCGACCGATACGTAGGTGTTCAATGTCGTGCGTCCGTCTCATTTTTACCCTACTTTTTACCCCGTCGAACGATAATATTACGAGAGCCATTGCGCGAAACCGTATCGAGCAATTCATTCGTCGAGGCCGAACGCGACGACGAAAACAGCGTGATTATTTGAGCCATAAATCCGCACCGCTGCACACGTGGGAAAATCGCGCACGCATGCGTAATCGAACGCCAATATTCCGATTCGCGATGATTTATTCGCTCGCGCTTTTCAATCATCCGCGCCTCGATGTCCCCGATGATTAACGTGATATGTCGATGCTTCAGTCACGCGGAGCAGACTGTTTTCAATTAATTTAACTTTTTATGCAATTAATGATCTCGATACATTTTAAGATTGCGGTGAGATCGTATCGATTCCTCGTTTGTGGGAAAATGCGAAATGAACGAACGATGCATTTTTGTAGGTTCCTTTTTAACTTTCGCGAATAAATTATTCGGATTATCGTAGATTTAAGATTTTTTCATTCTCACTATGAAAAAATTATTGGTATCATCGAGGGTAATAAGTATATTTTTTGTTTAAATTTTTATGGAAATAATTTGGTGATTTTTCTGCGGCCATTCACCTTAAGAAGATTTCTCAATTATTTAAATGGATGTAGATTACTTATTGGTTATAAATTTTTTATTTATTTTTTCGATAATAGATACTTTTAACACGTGAAAATAAAACTGTTGAAAACTTGCATAAGGAACATTTTTAAAGACGTTTGAAAATGTGTTTCCACAATGTTTCACAGTGTTGGAGAAGCTACATAGGTTTGCCACTGTAAATTCTACTTTCAAAAGAAAAGAAGTCTTTAATGACTAGAAGTTTTTCTTAAAAACTCTAATTGATGTTTCGCTTTGAATGACATTTAGTTCCAAAGCTAATTCTTACTCGATACTCATTACCGACGTTGCATGCAATGTAGGAGCATATTTGTAATGATTGTAATTACTTACTAAAAAATACGTCGTAATGCTATAATGATAATTACCAACTAAAAATTACTAATCACAATGGACTAAATTACAAGTATTTTGTTACTTTTTTTAACGAAGTTATTATTTATTATAGAAACTAATCGTCTATCTGTAATTACAGAAACCTTGAGTTCTGACAAAAAGTGTTTGTGGTTGAAGCATAAGAAGTTTTAATTCATTCGTTGAAATGTAGTTTCTTTCACCAAATTATTTAATTGTGGAAAACTAAGTTTAGTCAAACCAACAATAACAGTTAATTCAATTAAACTTTTTCCAATTAAATTTAGCTGACTAAATATGTCGAAATTTTAGTAAAGACTTTGAACTTATAGAGAGAACATAAAATCTACTAATTTTACTAAATTAGTGAAATAAAACCTTAGCAAAGAAAGGTGTAGTAAAAAATAATTTGGTCCATTTATTAAAATACATTTTTTTCATTTTACCTTACCAGTTAATATGTCAACTAAATATTTAGCATAAAAAATTTGTAATTAAATAGTTTGATTTCACTAACTTAGTTGAAATATTACATTTTGTTTTCTCTCTGTAAGTTTTACCTTTCAGTGTGACCACATTTGATAAAATTTTTCGCTATTTATCTTGCTTGTTCCTACTACTTGTTTTTGTGCTATAAAATTCCACAATTGGTCAATAAAAAGCTTATATCGAGTAATGAAGTTTTACTACCAAAATATTGTTTCGCAAACTAATCTTGAGCTGAAAAATTTGCTAATTATAATTTAACTAATGATAACTAAAATTAACTAAAAAATCGTCAACTATTTAATTTCGCAAAGGAAATTTAAAAAGTAATACAATGAAGCTGCCCTAAATAATTACGTCAGCCAATCAAATTTTACCACAAAAATATTGGTTTTCTTCAAAAAATTGTTTAGTAAACTAAATACTTAAAATTAACTATTTAATACTACTTTACGTACTAAAAATAACAAATTCGATGTTTTAACTAAGTGTAATTTTAACTAACAATTTTACCTACCCGAATGATTTCAATTTTTAGTCATTTGAACTCATAAAAAAAATCTAAAAAAATCGCCATTCCCAAAATGTCCTCACCCAATTAATTTAGCAATGCAGAATAAACCTACTAATTAAGCCATCCTAAAATTTTTTTCTCGCCGAACCTTGACCATACATACATCTCTCAATCTATTCCTAGGCCCGGTGGATTTATTGTGGCGTTAATGCACGAGTTACTCAACTCCGGAAATGAAGTGGCAGGCCTTTTTTGCAGTTTGGCGTCTTGTTTGCATGCGCATAATGCGCGTAAATTTGTCGTTAAGCACGGCTCTGTTTAAACAAAGATAATTAACACGCGAAATTGGTCGTTCCAAATTGTCCACTTTCGTTGAGACCGTCGCCGTGGCCAATATATTTTCGAGCTCGTAAATTCCGCACGTGAGAATGCGCCGCGTTTCGCGGCTTCCTTTTGCCGGACTTCGCGCGCGCATAAATATGCGCGTAATTATTAATTACACGCTATTACGGCTGCCGTAAAAATTATCGCCGATTTGCGCGCGAACCATCAATTACTTTGACTTTTACGATAAACTTCGGCATTTGTTTTGCGTCGGTGGCGGACTTAGATTAAACACCTGGGCGGACGGGATTTATCGGTTTTGGAAAACTGGAAATTGAGTGATTGATGGGCGCGGAAGTGAAATTTCGGTATGGGAAACGATGGCGAACGGTAATGAAAAGTGGGTTTGGTTTCGGGAATTAGGATTTCGATGGTTCGAGGTGAAAAAGGGCCGGAAAAAGTGGCGTAGGGTGATGAAAGAAACGCTTAACTGTTTTCTTTGTTCGCGTGTTAGGTAGGCCTTTTTGTGGTCTGGGAAAACTGGCTTCCTTTTAGTTCGTTAATGCTGTCGTATTGGGAAAATGGTGTGAAATGATTTTATAGTTGGGGATTTTCTGGGGTGGTGTGTATATGTATATATATCATTATGATTTGTGGCATCATGTGCTGGACTAAGTGCTGTATGAGGAATTTACTTAGATGTATTATATTTTTAGGCAAATTTATTATATTCAGATGCTTTTAAATATTTTATTATTCCATAGATTGTAATTTTAGTTAGACATTTTAGTTATTGTAATAAATATGGGAATTGTGTAAATTTTAATTATTTTGTCAACTAATGGAGTTGACATAACTGTTTATATGATTCTTTAAAATTCCTGTTATCTATTACGCAGAAAGATTTTGCTGCAGTCCAAAAAGAAAAGAATTTTAAAATGCAACTTTTAAAGTGAATGCAACATTATTTTTTATTGAAAAGGATTTTAAATTGAAATATTTCTTTTTCAGTTAAAATAGGTAATTTTTTGCAGAAAGAGAATTATAATTCTAACCCAACAAACAAGTAAATTATGGTACAACATAATTTCAGAGTTTCATAAGTTGATTAGTTTTTAACATTATATATGGTGAATAAATTAATGCTAAATACAAGAAATATATATTTCTATCTTAACCTAAACACAACTTATCTTAACCTAAAAAATCACGTTTCTGTTCAAATGAAATGAATGAACTTGGAAATATCTATATTTAAATAATTAATATGCATTATAAAACTTGTAACTGTTATAATATAAAGATAATACAAAAATAATTTTTTTTATAATATACAAAATTGTGAGGTTCTCTAAGTTCGATAAAATGACGTTTTTTTCGGAGAGAAAGACAATTTTCTGGTAAAAAAGCAATAATTTTCGGTGAAAAAGAATACTTTTAAAGTAAATTATAAAAGGAAAATAGTTTTCGTCTAAAATAATATGTTTTTCATTGAAACATACATAAACGGGTTAATTTTGTGCGAAATAATACATGTTTTGAAACAAGAAGTTGTTGTTCATAAAGATAATCCTTTTGAGTCTTTTTAAATAAATTCGAATTTGTCTAACAATGTAGTTTACAGAGAATGTTTATTAAAACTAAACATTTCGAAAATTGTACTGAGTTTTTAGTGTTGGTCAGAATTTTATTTGAGTTGCTAACTATATTACCTTACTAAGTTAGCTATTGCAGGTTAATTGACTGAATATATTTAGGGATAAAAATAAATATATATTAGAGTTAACCCAATATTTAATTTGTCCAAATTAGATAAATTGATTGAATATTACATCATTTCACGGAATACAAAGTGTCTTCGAAAAAAACGTTTATACATTTATAATATCTTTTTATTAAAAAAAAAACCTTTTCGTTTGAGACGTTTTTCATGTTTTTTATCAAAAACAAAAACAGTGTCTTTAAAAAAGACACCTGTTTTTGTAACGTACCAGTTTATTTTACTAAAGGAATTTAATTAACGTAACCATTGTCTGCTAAAAATTTTTTTCTATACTGAAACTGATTTAGTTTCGTAACTTTAGATAACATTGCGAATCCTGTATCTTCAGTTTCGTAATTGCAGTTACACAAATCACATATTTATTACAACAAAATAATCAGTTATGTAAAATAAAAAATGTTTAATAATAGAATCGATATCGAAATGGAAACTGGAAATGTTGCAAAAAGTCTCAAAAGTCTAAAAAAAGTCTGAAAGGTCCAAATTTTTACATTATTTCAAATTTTCTCAGACTTTTTTTTAGACTTTTCGTTTCAGACTTTATTTTTTGAAATTAAGTAAACAAATTTTAAATAATATGAAAATGTATAAAAAAATTGGGACCTTTGAGACATTTTTTCAGATTTTAATTTCCGATTTTATCAGTCATTTTCAGACATTTTCAGACTTTCCATGTTTACAAGAGTACCTAACTAAATACCAAAAAAAGATAATATTCTTCTCTCAAAATGATTATTTTTAAGACTCTGCACCCTCATCCTTAAACAAACTTGAAAAACATCACATCCTCAACCTCCAACACTCGACGCTCTTCCAAAAAATGCTCGCCAATACAACCGATCTTTTAGAACCGATCCTCGACAGATTTACGAGGAATACAAATCGTTATGCAAAAAATGTCCGCGCGATAAGGGATCTCCGCCGCAGAAGTGTTTATATATAGATATTAATGCAACGCTCGGAACAAGCAAGATTCCTCTCTGTTACAGAGCGGTGATTCCGGTCAGCCAGAATAGCGGGACTTAGAAGTGGCCGCTCGCCTTTGGGTCTTTCGAATAATGTTGCGTGGCGCTCGTGTTGAAAGCGTAAGAAAGCGGAAGAACTAGGAAAACCCAAGAGCCCAGTAGTGTGCGCTATCGCGCCATTCTTCCCAACCGATCCGGCGCTAAATCTTCTTCATTTGAATGATTAGAAAGTGGTTTTCAACTGGAAATCATCGATGGTCAATCAGACCGGCGGTTCGCCAAGTTTACGGTCATCGTTGAGTCACTTTTCATTGAGGAGATGTATCACGATTTTTAAATCTGGCGATTTTTAATTTTGACGATTTTTAAATCCGAAAATTTTGTAATTCGACGATTTTTAAATCCGGCGATTTTTAAATTCGGCGATTTTTAATCCGACGATATTTAAATCTGGGGATTTTTAAATCCGGCGATTTTTAAATTCGACGATTTTTAAATATGACGATATTTAAATTTGGCCACATTTCAATCCGACAATTTTTTAAATCGACGTTTTTTAAATCCGGTGATTTTTAAATTCGACGATTTTTAAATCCGAAGATTTTTAAATTCGATGATTTTTATATTCGATGATATTTAAATCTGGGGATTTTTAAATCTGGCGTTTTTTAAATTCGACGATTTTTAAATCAGACGATATTTAAATCTGGAGAATTTTTAATTTGACGATTTTTAAAAACGACAATTTTTTAATCCAACAATATTTAAATCTCGGGATTTTTTAATCCAGACTTTTTTTAAATTCGACGAATTTAAAACGACTTTTTAATTTGACGATTTTTAAATCCGACAATTTTTTAAATTCGACGATGTTTAAATTCAGCGATTCTTAAATCCGACGATATTTAAATCTGGGGATTTTTACATCCAGCGATTTTTAAATTCGACGATTTTGAAATCTGACAATATTTAAATCTGGCGACTTTTTATTTTGACGATTTTTAAATCCGACATTTTTATTGTCACGATTTTTAAATCCGACATTTTTATAAATTCGACGATTTTTAAATTCAACGATTCTTAAATCCGGCGATATTTAAATCTGGGGATTTTTAAACGCAGCGATTTTTAAATTCGACGATTTTTAAATCAGACGATATTTAAATTTGGCGATTTTTTAATTTGACGACTTTTAGCCCGACAATTTTTAATTCGACGATTTTTAAAATCCGATGACTTCTAAATTCGACGATTTTGAAATCCAACGATATTTAAATCTGGAAATTTTTTAATCCGGCGATTTTTAAATTCAACGATTTTCAAATCCCATGATTTTTTAATCTAACTATTTTAAATCCGGTGACTTTTAAATTCTACGATTTTTAAATCCGACGACACTTTCCTTACAAAGCTAATCGCGTTAGGAAAGTGAATTTGGGCTTAAGAGGATTGGTCGCAGCTTAGCCTAGAGGGTACGATCTTTTGTCACTTTATCTTTGCAAATGCAATTACGTCTAGGCACTCAGCATTGCTTCGCGATTGTTTGGCCGAAATGGCGGTGGTTGTAGTTGCGCAAGTGAACAACTATTTCGTCACCCGAGGAACGATTGCTGTCTGGTTTTCTCCTCCAGGTTGCACTTTCCGAAATGTTAGGTATCAGGTGATTGATCTTGGAGGATTGGTTGGTAGGAAGATAAGCTTAATGGGAATCGCGGATTTGCGTAAGTGGGTAATTAATCGAGGAGGAGGTAGTTCGACTAATTTGCAGACTGTGTTGGCTGATTTAACCTTTGGGAGGAGGGGAGTGGTGTTGTTTATTTGACAGGAGAAAATGTCAATTTAATTGAGTTGGTGGGAATTTGAGTAGGAATGCATTAGTTCAAAATATAAAATTGAGAAGATTGATACCCTAACAGACACACCTCTAAAACACGTAGATTCGCCGTGGAATCTACGTCGAATCTACGTCCGAATGTTCCTCCACGTAGAATCCACATGGATTCCATGTTCAATGTCTATATATATAAAAAATACATTAATGATCCCAAAGTCATGCCAAAATTATAATATAAATTAAGTATGCCCAATTTTTTTGTAGAATTTGAATTATTTATGTATAATTAAGGCATTACTTTTTTTCATGAGTGGCATACTCCTGGCACCTTGACATTTTTTTTCTTTGTTAAGGACATCCCCTTAAAATTAAAAAATCCTTCTTTCGTTCTCGAACCGACGCTCCCAGGAGTTCTTCGACTTCGAAGCGCCACCTGCGCGTACGATCCTGCAAAAACGAATTTCCAAATCGTTCGGCGCAACGGCGCGCCGGAGCGTGGCCCCCCTCCGTTCCCGCGGTCGCGGTTCCGGCCCGCGAAAAGCGCAACGAAAAAGACGCGCGATTTTCCCGCGCCTCCCCGTTTTTCGCCCCCGCCCCCCTCCCCCCTCGCGTTATCTCGCCATCTTCATCCGCGGTGGATGCGTGCAGGCGAGCACGTGGTTGCGTCAATTATACACGTTCAAGTACGTACGTGTTTCCAGCGAACGCGCGGTCACGAAGCATAATAAGCGCGGGGGACGAATCGGTGGCCGCACGAAATGGCCGGCCCCCGGCCGTGATGCCGGTATGAATGAATAAACGCGCAGGCAAATGGCTCTTTGTGAATTGGCCGTTCGAATCGCGACGCTTTTTCACCCGAAAACGCAAAAAAGGCGCCGCGCCGGACCAACGAAAAGTGGAACAACGCCCTCTAGGACAATGCCATGCAGCGCCATCTGCAAAAACCGGGGGCGCACTGTTTGCGTTTTTGCGGTACGATTGTGTTTTTATGCGTGGCGGAAAATTCGGCGCAGAGACAAAAAGTAGGATGGAGTCGAGTGGGAGAAAGTCTGGGTCAGGATCGAGTTGGAGTACCGTAGTAGAAAATGTGATGTGGCAAACCACATCAGACAAGTGGTCCTTATCAGGATTTGATGTGGCAAACTCATCAGAGGATTCCTGATGAAAACCATATAAGGTTCCAATGAGGTATCCTGATAAGGCATTGAGTCGAATGTAACAGTTGGCATCGGTAAGGCCCTGATGTGGCACGCCCCGTAAGTGGCACGCCACATCAGGGCCTCATCAGACAAACTGATTATGTCCTGATCAGGTCATTTTGGTGTGGT